>CAKNXH010059541.1:0-13828 GCA_932178445.1 Andricus quercusramuli
ATGCACGGAAACTTTCACAGAAATGTAGAAAAACAGTCCTTGTCGAAGGAGCAAACTTTTGCTTTCCTCAAATCATCAGGGCTCAATTCAGGTACAGAGGGCTTTATTTTCGCATGCCAGGACGGTGTCATCTCCACCTTAGCATACCGTCACCGCATTTTATGTCAAGAAGTTCCCAGTGATAGGTGCAGAGCGTGTCATGCACACGCTGAGTACCTAGAACACATACTATCGGGGTGTCCAACCCACGCATGAACAACGTATATCTATAGACATAACGCGGCCCTAAGAGTACTTTATTACCACCTTTGTCGCTCTTATGGTGTTGGTCGCGACCCTGCCCTGCCGAACGCTCCAAGGGATATAGAGTCAATTGTCCGAAACGAGAAGTGCCAGATTTTCTGGAACTATGATTTTCGGGCAGCAGTCTCCGTTGCGCACTCGAGGCCTGACATTGTTCTCCAAGACTTCGAGAAACGAACTATATTCGTGATCGAATTCTCGGCTCCGTCCGAATACAATATCACTGCAAAGGAGAAAGAAAAAGAGGAGAGGTATCAAGACCTTAAAAGAGAGCTGCAACGACTGTACCCAAAATATTCGGTACGAGTAATTGTCCTTGTGATAGGTGCTCTCGGAGGTGCTAAACTATCACTGGTTCGTAACCTCAAAGCCATACCCGCGTGCCAAAAATATGCCAAGGCACTTGCGAGATGGATGCAGAAAGCTGTCATCCTTGGGTCGCTTCGTGTCCTCAAGACACACGAGGGTTTCGCCGGCCTGTCGTTGTGATTTCGTCGTGCCCTGTGACCACCCATCTCACGGATGTGAGACGTGGCCATAGGTGTATTTTACCGCGGTTCCACTGGGGGCTATTGACATCTTTTTTTTTTTTTTTTAGATGGCAGTTGCTCTTAGTGGTACCCTGCGGTGGTTGTTTAACTTTATTTTTATATATATATATATATATATTTCTTGTTTAAAAATGGAATTTCTATACCTTTAATTCAATAGTAAACTTCAAAAATAATTTTAAAAAATTTTTAAATATATATGTACATATGTTAAAATTTTAATTCATATACAGTCATTTAACAATGTAACAAAGACTCTAAACAAATAATTAATCAATCAGTTCAGAAAATAAGAAGCATGAAATTATAACTTTCATTAAAAAATTCAATTATTTCTCACTTTATATTTTTTCAAGCATTATAATACATCACTGCAGTAGCGTCTGAGACTACATCGCCATTTATCTAATCTCGTCGAGTAGACTATAGTCACGAAGGAATAGTATACTATTTCTTCGTGACTATAGTACATACCATGTCATTGCGGTACCTACAATACTATCGGCGGGAATATAACGCGCATATATCCTGATAAAGAACATCTGCGCCTGGATTAAAAATGTATAAAAATTACTGAAATACATTTTATTTTATGCCGTGTATTGACAAAGTCAGTCATAACAAGCTAAGATATAATATCTTTAATAACAACTTACATTGAAATAATTATCGGCGATCGATAAAATGAGAAATCTACTTTTTTAATTCTGTTAGTTTTAATTTTAAAATATAGAGGTCACCCTATGACTTACTATAGCTAACAGAAATTCTTCCTCCATGAAATTACGAGTTTTCATCTATAGGATAAAAGCACTCTAGTTGTAAGAATATTCAACTCTAAATTTACTTCCAATTACTACACGAAACCTGATAAAATTATATGTACGCCTAATGTTCTTCAATTGAAAGCGATATATTAATTTGATTAGAAGTTATTAAAAGAATTACAAATTTTAATGTTTCCGAAAAATGTTAATAAATCAAAAAGCAATTAATATTTTTTAATCTCTTTGCACTAGTTTTAAAAATAATTTTCTTAATTATTTTAATGACTTGATAAGATATTTATAGAATTTTTCCTTTGATGCAATCAAAACCTAAGCTTAATTTAAAGAACTTATCAATATTGATATAAAGTCAGGTTTTCATAGCTGAATTAAAACAAATTAATAGAACAGTATTCTAACAGACTTGCAGAAAATTATCTTCAAAATTAACCCAAAAACAATAAAAGATTGGTTATTTCCGAATTTATTGATATTTTATTGATATTTCACGTTTTTTCAAACAACTTCTAATAAAATTAACACGTATTGGCTTTCATTTATGCCCATAAAATGGGTACTTTTATCGCCTTTTATGGAATAATTGAGAGAAAATCTACAGTTCATTATTATTAAAACAAGGGTGCTTGTTCAACCTACTGGAAAATAGATGTCCAGAAACTTTTGCACGACATTACATAATTATAAGAGAAAACAAATTTTTATACTCCTACATGCGCGTGAGTTATTATTTGCTTTGTGTAAGATTTCAATTTAATTTTACGTTTACCGAATATCTTTACACATAAATCTGTCTTGGGTCGTAGTTTAGGACACACGTGATGATTTTTTCAACATTTTCCTATAGAAATTCTTACAATAACAAAATTAGTTGTTTTTATTGAAGCCTACAACGTTGCGGAGGGGAACAATTCCCTAAAAAAATTTTTTTTTTTTTCAATTTTTTTATTGAAATTTTTACAATAACAAATTTAGTTGTTTTTATTGAAGCTGTGAGGGGAAAAAATTTCATCGAGAAATTTGTTTTCAAATATTTTACAATAACAACTTTTTTATTGAAGCCTATAACGCTCTGCGGAATAAAAAGTGGTATCGAAAAATTTGTTTTCAACATTTTTCTTTCGAAATTTTTACAATAACAAATTTGGTTATTTTTAATGTTGCCTTTAACGCTGTGGGGAATGAAATTTCTCTCGATAATTCGTTTTTTCCTTCAATAAAAAAAAATGAATTTTTTATTGTAAACATTTTGAAAACAAATTTTTCGGTAAAATTGTTTTCCCTCACAGCTTCAATAAAAACAACTAAATTTGTTATTGTAAAAATTTCAATAGCAAAATGAAAAAAAAGTAATGTTGCGAAAATTTTTCCCCTCACAGCGTTATAGGCATCAATAAAACAACAAATTTTGTTATTGTAAACATTTCAATAGTAAAATTAAAAAAAAGACATTTTGAGAAAATTTTTCCGCCTGCAGCGTTGTAGGCTCCAATCAAAACAACTAATTTTGTTATTGTAAAAATTCCAATAAGAAAATTTTAAAAAAAATTTTCCCTCCACGTTGCAGGCTTCGATGAAATTTTTCATTTCCCCACAGCGTTGTAGGATTCAATAAAAATAACTAAATTTGTTATTGTACAAATTTACATAGCGGAATTTTGAGAAAAAAAGTGTTCGAAACAAATTTTCAGTTTATTATTTTTTAGTTTTTTTTAGATTATTAGTTGTTTCTATTGAAGCCTGTAACGTGGTGGGGAAAAAAATTGAAAACACATTTTTTTTAATTTTGCTATTGACATTTTTACAATAACAAATTTAGTTTCTTTTTAATTTTTTTATTCTGTTGTTTTTTATGGAAGAATTCCACTTCTAATTTGCCAATTGTTCATTTCAAAAAATTGATTGATTCTTTAATTTTGAACATTAAAAATTACACCGTGGATTTATAATTTTGAAATTTAATCTGAATTTTCGAACTCCATAATTTATAAAAGCTAGAAATTTTTAATTTTGCATTTCATCTGCATTTCATTTAAAATTGTGTGATTGAAAAGTGTTAGAACCTGCTATTTTATTCGTGTAAATTATTGATAATTTGAATACAAAATTTTTGAAATCAAAAACTTAAACTTCAATTAGAAAGTTCAAAATTCAAGAGTTCCACTTTGAGTGCTTTAATTTGTAGTTTCTTTTTATTCCTTCAAATGGAAAAATGTTCAGCTTCAGAGTTCAAATTTTTTAATTTTATGGACAGTGAAAAATGTTTGCAAACCGAGAAAATCCGGGAAATGACCGCAAATTTTTTTCCTCCATTAAAATGGCCACCCTGTTATATGTACGTACATACTCATAACAAGGTACTTTGATGAAGTTTGATTTTTCAGCACAAACATTTCTACTTTCATTATGATATTATAAAACCAAAATGGCAAAAATACAGAGAAAATATTTTTTGGGACAAAACTTTGACAAGAATGGTTCATATCATACAGTCCTGATTGTTCACGGTTTAGAGAGTCCCGATTCACCCTCGAGGCCACTGAGGGTACCCCCGACACGGCTGGTAAAGCGGGACTGCAGTGTAGTTTTACTTTCTTGTACTTCTAATTTTTTTTGTACTTCAATGTGCTGTTTGATGAATTTCTTGTGATTTAATGTATTTTCTGTGTCTTCTCTGCTGGGAGAAACCAATTGGATTCACAATTGGACAGTTCAATTGGATATCTGAGTGAAAAAATGGTAAGGAAAACCAATTGGACATGCCAGTTGACAGCGTACATTTTTAAATAAAAGTTTCTGCTTAAATGATTTGTTTTTTTCTTCAAGGTACAACTTCGTATAGTATCGTACAATTTTGGAATCTCTTGAATATTTATTTTATAAATATTTACATTTTATTTATTTATTTTTCATTTCATTTATTTTATTTAATTTATTTATTCAAATTTATAATTATTAAAGCGTCAGAGACGTTTTCCCAAATTAAAAAAAATCGTGTGGAAATTCTATCACTAATAAACAATTCAAAAGCAAGCTTAGAGAAACATTTTTGCATTAATTGAAACATGAACTTATCAAACCGATACATAAACTTACTTCAGCTCATCGATTCTGTACAGGTATTTAAACACTCTCTAAATATTCTGTGAAAGCTAAAGAACTGAATGACAACCCTTTGCGAATAAATGGAAATCGAAATAGTTGGAGGAAGAAAAAGACAAGTTTTGCTTCGCGGTAGAGACGAACACCATGAAGTCCGAGAAGAAGAGCGACTCCGTTGTCGCTCTTTTCCTCCAACGTCACTCTGTTCGTCTTCACAGGTGAACGAAACTTGTCTTTTTCTTGCTCCAACTGTTTTTTGATCGCACTTTTCCTGGACATTGATAATTTTCCGACTCTTGCTCTAGGTGCCTCAATTATGGTAAATATTTCAGTTGTCCAATTCGATGTGTAGCCTTTCTCAAAAACATCCTTAAATTTACATATACGTACTTCATCTCTAACTTTAAATTGAGCTTTCTTAACTGCTTCTTTAACATTGAAATTCTTGTATACACCAAACAACAATTGTTTCTCATTTTGCTTAAAAACATCTTTTGGTTTCAATCTAATAGTCTGATGTATGTTATCGTTGTAAGACAAAATTAAATCTTTCGAAATATCTGTCCACTTATAATTTCCCTGCAAGCTAAATTTAATCCACATTTTGTTTTTTAAGGTACGATTGAAACGCTCGCAAATTGATGTTTTTAAATTACTAAATGTCGAGTACAAGTTTATCTTATATCGCTTCATAAGATTTTCAAAATGCGAGTCGTAAAATCTTTACCTCTATCAACATGTAAATTTTTTGGTACACGTCCTTTATCAAGTACAGATTCCACGGCTGCAGCTACATCTTCGCCATTCTTCGATTTAACGGGAACAGCCCAAGCAAATTTTAAAAATATGTATATTACAGTTAAGATGTACTTGTATCCTTTGTTTACACTCCCGTATGGTTTGTATTTCAACCAGATCAGCTTGCCATGTATCATCGATGCCACGGATATCGAAATGTCGACGTTGGTAATTTTTTCCAGCTGGTTTGTGCAGCTCCTTCACCAACTGTTGCTTCTCAACGTCCATTGTTGAGTGCATTCAGTTTAGTGTCTACTTGACTAATGGGCTCTGAATTTCAATACACCAGTTTTTGAATTAATTCAGCTTCAATTTTCACACTAAGTATTAACTACATCAGTTCGCAAGGAAGCTATAACATCATAGATAGTCTGAAGTTCACGCTGTATCATATGTTGCACCATATTCAGATTAACAGCATCATTCTGCTCTTGAGCATCAGCCACTTTACACAGCCTTTTATTATTCATGTCATAATCTCCTTCAGATGTGACTTTGAAGCCAATTCCAGGAGGACCACGACATGTGCTCTTTGCTCGCTTGGAATGACGTCCAAATACATCGATGCTCATCTTGTGAATAATGAAAATCTTGACAAAACACTCATTAATATATAATTCCAGCTTCTCGTAATTCTTCAATGATTGATATAATTTCGTTTGTGTGACTTGGATTTCCAGCTGCTTGAGACGCTAGCAGTAAACGTAATCGATCGACCAATTCATTTAGGTCATCGCAGTAAATATAATCCATTAGACTACCCTCTCTAGCAACCATGTGTTGCAGGATCATGCCTTCACCTGATAATGATTTCCGGTTTTTACTTTGTCTATCTGTATTTTTTGACGGAGATGTGGGAATTAATTTCTTTATAAAAATTTTATATTTAAAAGCTTCATTGTCACGAAGTTCACCATCTGGTTAATAATACTTTTTATACGCGTTTGTTGCAATGATAATTTGTCCATAAGTTTCAAGATCACTGGGAGTTATAGAGAGCTCTTCGGGAACTTTTTCGAATAAAAGTTCAAGCAAGCCTTTACTTTTGGGAAAATTCAAATTACCCACATGAATATAGTTCTGACTGAAATTTATTGGAGAATCTCCAATCATTAATTCATCTTTCGTTAATTTTCTCCATACACATTATCGAGTTCTCTACTTATTTCACCTAACAATATGAGATACTTGTTTTCATCATCATCAATCCATGAAAATGTAGGTGTTTCTGAGTTATTTTCCGCTTCACTACGAGTTGATAACTCCAAGTTACTGGGATCTTCAATCTCGTCTGCTTCGTCATAAATTGATTTATGTGACAAATCATCATCATCATTATCATCATCAATACTTTCTTCAACTTTACTCTTTGCTGCTTCTTCTCTCCTTTTAATTGGCTCAACTTGTTTTATATTCTTGAGACCACCAACAATTTTTTCTAATGGATGAAAAATGGGCTTAAAAGTGTCGCTTAATGTGCACTCAACTTTTTCTTTGTCCAACTTTACTAACCTATGTTTCCGTCGAATTGATTCGCTAGCTCTAGTAATTTGACGCAAAATGTCTTTTTGCTTTTGAAAATTCTCCTCACGTGAAGACATGTTGATGCAGCAACGTCTACGATGCGAAGGTTTCTATATTGATCACTACACATGTATATATTGATTGCTTTATAAATCTGGAAAGGTATACATTTCCAGATTTATAAAACAATCAAAACCTTTGCTATATCTACCTTTTTTAAGATTCCTATCCTTGTCAATTACAACGAATCCATACTTATCATTATTCCAGCAAACTAAACACATATGCTTAAATTGAAAATAAGTCATATCAGTATTCACATGATCATCATAAATATGCTTTAGATTCATTTCATCTTGTTAAAATAACACAAGTAAATTAACATTATCGCGTACAATGTATTTAGGAATATGGGCACATGTCTGGCTCAAGTAAAAACAGTCGACATTCTTTTCTCTACCCATGAAAAAAAATGCTCTTATATTATCTTGTTTCTCACAAGCCACATCATCAAATACAGTGACTGAATCAGTAGAGCCAGAAGAGCATTTGTCTTTCCACAGTTGGAAGGTCCACAAAATATTGCCCGTGCACTGTTTGGCAGCAAACGTATATGTCGTTTTTCTCTAGTTTCGCTTTAAACAAGCGAATCAAAATTCTGGATAGGTAGTTTCACAGGTTGTGCTTCAAACTGCATCTTGACAAAAACTGACTAGAAAACCTATGAATACCCTGGTTATATAGGTTGACCCTCAGTCTGAAAGTATCCCTTGCATAGATATGATCGTTCACGGAGGCAAAAGAGTCAGTCAAAAGCGACTCGTGAAGCAGGCAAGATGTGGGAGAGGCTTGGTCAACAGACTCATCAACAATTTGCCGTTTGAGTTGCATTAGCCCGGTTATCAGTACTGTGGACCAGGTAACAAAACTAGCAAAACGATTAGCATTTAAACGATTAGTAATCCTGGAATCAATCCACTGGACGCAGCTTGCAAAGAGCTCGATATAGCCTACTCATAAAGTAGAGAAAATCTAGATGCTAGAAACTCAGCTGACAGTGTACTAGCCCAAAAGGCTTGGAAACGTGTCTTGGCTCAGGACGCAGGAATAGGTGAAAAGGTCGCTGCTTCGGGAATAGCAAACATAATGAAGATGAAATCAAAATTGGGGATAGGTCTCAGCAGTAAAAAACCTACCAGTACACTGAGAAAAATGTTTGCTGCAGCTAAAAAGTCCATAATTTCAAGCAATAATGCGCAAACTATCATTAAATCAGCACTTAGAGGCGCACGCGCAGCTGTAAAGAATCAAGAGAGATATCAAAATTGCGATACAATTGCAAACAATTAAAATCTTAAAGTACGTTCAATATATGGGGTAAAATTTGCCAAGTGTCCCTGCCTAAAATTTTGTTGTCGTCTATCTGATTCAAACTCCGCAAGCTTGTAGTGCTAGTGGACCTCTTTAAATTCTGTGAAGGGGGAGCACCTAGTACAACGGATTGTTAAGATTCAAGGGCCCGAATTTTCGACGATTCACCCCGACTGCTGACCTTCAATTGTACATAACTCCTGGTACTGTTATCCAATTTTACTTTTTTATGAGGGTTTTTAAAGGGCATTTTAGCAAGATTTACAATAAAAATAATCACTATGCCATAAAAAAATTATTTCACCTTGATTTTTCATTTTAAAAAACATTTTTGAGATTTTCTCCCAATGCGGCACTTTTTATTTTTTTCAATGAGGCTAAAAAAATCTTGATTTTTTCTCTTGAAAAACATCCAAAACGAAAATGGGATACAAAAATTGATAAAAATGATGTTTCTGCTTACGCGTAGCAAAAATTCCATTTTAATCTGACTTTTTGATAGTTTCAGAACAATTTAGATATCATGTAGCATACTTCGGTATTCAAATGGAATGGCACTTTCACGCGATTGCACATGGAAAAGGAGCATGTGATGGAATTGGGAAAAGACTCGCCGCACGTGCCAGTCTCCAGGCATCGTCTCAGAATCAGATTTTGACTGATGATGCTCTATATCAATGGACTAAAAAAACTTGCCTGAAACGGTAATATTTTTCACCTCCAAAGAAAAGCATGCCGCCACTGCTGAAAACCTTAAAACACGATTCGATTCTGCAAAGACTATGCCGGACACACAAAAATACCATTCCTTTGTACCCTCTTCAGAATCGACAATAATTTTGAAAAAGTATTCGTCATCTCTATTGTATGACATTTTCCCGAAGAGAGATATCGCAAGGAGATCGCGAAGAGAAGAGCAAAATGAGCATAAAAAAACACCCCGAAATGTGAAAGACAAGGAGACTCACATCAAAAAGCACCCCAAATTGTTAAAGGCAACGAGATTAACACCAAAAAAACTCACCAAAACGTGGGAAGCACGAGGACTTATCAAAAACGATCTCGACATGTAACAAATTAGCAGAACCATCCACCAACATCGTTTATGATTTTATTATTAACTATCGTTTTTCTACCATGAAACCATTTTTAACTTTTAATTAAGAAAATATCTAAATCGTTCTCCAGCTACATTAAAGTCAGAATGAAATGCAATTTTTGTCACGCGTTAACAGAGAAAATTATTTTTATCAAGTATTAGAGCCACTGAGACACTACAGCACGCCTAGTAGCGCCGTGGCTAGTTGGCGCAGGCATCCGCGCTCTTATGACCTTCTACAACTCAACAAATACTTTCCATTCCATTTTCATTTTAGGGTGCTTTTCAAGAGAAAAAATCAAGCTTTTTTCTAGCCTAATTAAAAAAAACTAGGTGCTTCCACTTCACAGAATTTAAAGAGGTTCACTAGCAGTACAATCTGGTGGAGTTTGAGTGAGATAGGCGAAAACAAAATTTTAGCCGGGGACACTTGGGAAATTTTACCCCCTATATCAGTGCTGATATTTGCAATATCAAGACAGTTGAACGCTAGCTGTCATCATGGATGATTCATTGATACTAATATTATCGGGAACTTCTCTAATCCTGGAAACTCACTATTTTCCTCCGATTGAGTTTTCTCCTTATAAAAATTACGCGCTTGGACTTGTTGAATTTCTAACCTTCAATTCGATACCCAATGTAGACATTGGTCAAAATAAATTTTATGTGGGTAATGAAATAATTTAAATACCTACAGGAAGTTATAAAATAAGTGACATAAAGCGCTATTTATAGAATGCTTTAGTAAAAAAGGGTATTGAAATTCATATTAAACCAAACAATAATACTTTAAAAATTGAAATTTATTGCATAATCATAAAAGTGAATTCTTTGAATATTGAGTTGATATGCTTTATTTGAAATGCCCCTCGCTACAGGGATTGCGCGAAATGTTTGCAATTAGTGATATTAAATGTACGCATCATATGTATGAAAATTACTTAAATTGCGCAAGTGAAAATGTACTCTTATTGAAAAACTTAATGTCTCAGGAACAGCTCTGTTTGATTAGTTGTTTTATTTTATAGAGATGAGAAAAAATATTTTCTATATATATATACTCTCTAAATATGAATCAGTGAAAAATTTACTGATTGAAATAGTAGTAGGGCATTTCACTGATTAAATCAGTGATTCCGGACTTTTCACTAATCGCCAACGGCGATACCACGCTGAAAACACCAGTTCTCGTTAGATCATTGAAGTTAAGCAGTGTTGGGCGTGGTTAGTACTTGAATGGGTGACCGTTCGGGAATACTGCGTGCTGTTGGCTCGTCGTGGGTGTGGTAAGCCCACATTTGTAGTTATTTACTACAAGAAACTATCCACCTGGAAACACTACCCGATTCGGGTAGTGTTTCCAGCCTATCCCGAAAGGGAAATGGCTTAATGGTATACATACATACATACAATTCAGTAACACCAGAGTAAATCTTGCGAGACATAACCTCTAAGTTTTCAAGTAATGCGTTGTTATTATTATTTTATTATGTGGCAAAAATAATTTTCTTAGGAAATACATTTTTGAATTTTCGGACTGCAAGTGTGCTGAATTTACTGCCGGAAAAATATACTCTAACTCGTATAAAAAGTACTTACTTGACGGGTGTTTACATGACAGTCGAATCTTGAAAGTAAAGAAATATGTGAGGTGTTTTGTCATTTAGAAGCATCAAATCTTTCCACATTTTTTAATATTTGATCACATTTATGGGTTTTAAGTTTTTACTATGATTATTTCATTGAATCTACTAACATCTTATTTTATTATGACTGCTAAATTGACGTGGTGCAGTACTGCCAACTTTCAAATGTGAAACTTTCAATGAATGAATAAGTAACTTTTCACTGGTTGCCAGTGACCGGATTCTAGCTATTTGAATCAGTGAGATTTCGCTGACAATCAGTGACTTTTAACTGATTCACATTTAGAGAGTATATACATATATTAGGGTGGGTCGAAAAAACAAAAAATTGGAATTTCAATTTGGGACCAACGGAAAAAGGTGTATTTTCATGTAACAATTTCCTGAAAAAAAACTTTTTAAAATTAAATAATGTTAACGCCTACCCCACGAGAAAAATGTACAATAAAATTTGTTTCTCTCATTTTTCTCTGAAAGTATTGATTTTATTGAAAAATGTTACGGAAACAGTTTTTAGATCTCGGCGAAATACATCTTTTTTTATCTCACTTATTTTTACGTACGATCAGTCGTTTTCAGGAAAAATCGAAATAACGATTCAAAAAGTGGAAAATGCAATATTAAAGTAAATTCTGCAACCTCAAACAGGTAAATTTTTATTTACTGTCAGTTTATATGCTGAGATGCAACTCTCTGCTTGTTCCAATTATATAGAGAACATCCCAGGACTCACGATGAGGACGTGGTTGCATATTGAGTCCCACTGCAGCCCGCCCCAACCATCCACATTTCTTGATCGCAGCAGTGCCCCTACGGATCCATCTCGATTTTTTTATCCACAAACAGAAGCAGTAGCTTCTGTTACTGCATTGACGCACCGTTCTACACTTTGACTGTGGCGTGGGAAACGGAGAGCTTCATTCACAAGGAGATGCCTTCGATGATTAGCGAAAGATCTAAGATCATCATCAGAAATATGAGCAAGAAATGGTGGGGTCCTCCTCTTTTTCTAGACACTCTTTTCTTATCCTGCTGTTGGTTTGCTTCTTGAATTACGAGTTGTTTCTTTTTCTTATCGTCTCTTGCATTCAGTATAATTTGCAATCTCTTTTCTTTCGCGGATAGCGTATCATCACAAGTCACAGTCAGTCAAATCGTTTCAGGGTGTGAAAAGAAACTATTTCTTTTAATGACTTCGTATAGCAGCATCCTTGAGTGATCCGGAAGGTATTTTGAACGGACATTCATTTCCCAAACGTTTTTTGCAGCAAACTGTTTTGTCTGTTTACTTTAAATTAGAAACCAGCACGGTGCGAAAATTCTAAGAATGAAAATCATCAAAAATACCAGGTTTTCTTCTGAATTTTCTGTGGAAACGTACAGTCGTAGATCACGAATAGCAGTTGTTAACCAACGTGCATGATTCAGTGTGCCATGCAATTGGTTTTGGATACTGTCCACTTGATCTCGCAGCTGTTAATCCTGGTACACTGAATCATGCACTTTGGTTAACAACTGGTAATCGTGATCTACGACTGTACGTTTCCATAGAAAATTCATTAGAAAACATGGTATTATTGGTGACTTTCATTCATAGAGTTTACGCACCGTCCTGCTTTCTAATCATAAGAAAACCGACAAATCAGTTTGCTGCAAAACACGTTTCGGAAATGATCGTCCGTTCAAAATACCTTTCGGATCAATCAAGGATGCTACGAAGTACACGAAGTCATTGAAAGAAATAGTTTGTGCGCACACCCTGAAACGATTTTACTGGCTATGATTTCTGATGATACGCTATCCGTGAGAGAAAAGGTATTGCAAATTATACTGAAAGCAAGAGACGATGAGAGAAAGAAAAAGCTCGTAATTAAAGAACCAAACCAACAGCAGGATAACAAAAAAGCGTGTAGAAAAAGAGGTAGACCCCGAAAAGAAAAGATCAGTCAACTTCCATTTCGAACTTTTCAAATAAAAAAATTAAACTTTAATGCAAGAGAATATTGCTACATGGTAGATTGGAAGAAAAAAAACTTCAACTCATTCACAGCTCCACCATTTCTTGCTCATATTTCTGATGATGATCTTTCGTTAATCATCGAACGCTTCCCACGCCACACTCAAAGTGTAGAACGTTGCGTTAAAGCAGTAACAGAAGCTGCTGCTTCTGTTTGTGGATAAAAAAATCGAGATGGGTTCATGAGGACACGGTTGCGATCAAGACAGGAAATGTCGGAGATGGAAACAAAAGCAAATCACAAATTTTACAAAAAGAAACTGAGGTAAGAACTATCATATAGCATTAAGCCCTGAAATGTGGGTGGTTGGGACGGGCTGCGGTGGGACTCAATATGCAACCACGTCCTCGTCGTGAGTACTAGGTTGTTCTTTATATCATTGGAATAAGCAGAAAGTTGCATCTCGGCATATAAACTGACAGTAAATCAAAATTTACGGGTTTGAGGTTGCAGAATTTACTTTAATATTGCATTTTCCACTTTTTTAAATCGTTATTTCAATTTTTCTTGAGAACGACTGATCGTACGCAAAAATAAATGAAATAAAAAAGATGTATTTCGCCGAGATCTAGAAACTTTTGTGATAACATTTTTCAACAAAATCAATACTTTCAGAGAAAAATGAGAA
>CAKNXH010059541.1:18366-73744 GCA_932178445.1 Andricus quercusramuli
CTTTAATTGTAACCTATTTATTTTGTAAGTATAATGTACTGGGTTTTTGGAAATAAATAAATGAAAAAAAAATGTGTGTGTTGTTTTCTCAGAGTTCCTTGTTCTTATAATAATGAGTGCGAACGGTAGATAACCGAATGGGTAGGCCAGTGAGCATAGTTGACTTGATGGAGCATCGTACTCGGCACTGGAAGATTACGCCTGACGGATCATGTTGCATCCAACAGCTACATCAGCATCGAATTTTTTTCAATTAGAAGGAAGTTTTTGCTTAAAAAAAGATATGATTTTCAGTTTGTAATCAATAAAAACCACCAATTTTTTTAGATTCAACTTGTATTTTACACAAAAACAATTGTACAGATTTTTCGACTTCTCTTTTCAATTTACATATATACAATTTACATTATTTATACTATAAAAATGATTCGTTCCAGTCACTATAGACTATATCTACTGCATCGAAGTTTATATACAGTACATATACTAAGGCTCTAGCTGAATAAGCATGGGAAAAGTGCCCCTGCTCTAATTGGGCTCATATATCAGGGGTAAGTATCTTTAACTTTGAAGATAATTTACGCAAAGTACCAGCTCTTAGAAATGATTTTTTTATAAGTTACAGTCAAAAAATGTTGTTTCCCCCTTTATAGTTAACGGAATTCATCCGAGATTTTTCTGTAGTGTTGTGCTAACTATCCCCACAACATATATTTTCTTCGTCAAAATCGCCTCGCTTGTTTCTGCACACACACACACATAAATTAGGAAGTAATTCATCAATACTTATATGCAAGTTTTTTTATAATCGATGTACATAGTTTCAACTCTCCTTTGAGAATTAAATTCATTCATCAGAAATGAATATTTTCACACGTTTTTTTTTTTGGAATCGCTGTACATAATTTCAACTCTCCTTTGAGAATTAGGTACATTTATCAAAAAAATGAACATTAGTCTTTATCCACATGCATTGCCTCCTATGATTGAGTTTTGTAGCCCCGTGAAAGTGTGTCGGTTGTAAGTATGAGGAAGCAGCATCCTCTTAGCATCTCGCCAGCTGAGAGCAATCTTATTTTGCTTAATCGAGTGAACTTCATGTTTTCGGCTTCGAATCAATCGTTGAGGTCGAATAAGAGTTTGATAATGTACTAAATTTTGCTTGTAGTCATCAAACGTTATTGTCCTTAATGTGGATCCTTTAATACTTTTAGCTTTTCTTGTTCCTTCCTCATTCCCCAAAACTTTATAGGCATACAATTTCGATCTTAGCCCAACAAATTCTGTTACAATTTTCCCGTTTAATTCGTCTTTCATAAGCCCCGGGACCTTTTTGTTTAGTAAGTTTGGTTGGTTTTCGAAATTTGTGAACCATTTAGAATCACGATAGGGTAAATATTGACTCATAGCTTGTCCGTACTGATTGTTTATATCAAAATACGTGCTGTAAGATTCTGGTTCCAATGGATTAAAATTTAACCCCATGAATCTATTATTTGCCTTCGCATACCTATTGGGACACTGAGACACACAACCTCTGATGGCACTTTTAATAAGTAATAACATTTCTATATCTGTTAATAAATCAAGTTCAATTCCAGTATACAATTAGCATAGCATCAAAAGCAAGCCCAGAGGCTCTAAAGTAGTGTAATGGATCTAAATTATTAGTTTCAATACAACGACATCTAAAACTTTCAAAAATGTCTGCCAGAAGCAAAACATCATATTTAATGAAAATATGGTTATTATTGAACTAAATCGATGAAAGATTAAATTTAATAAACCTATTTATGTAGGATTTACTATCCTCGACATATCAAAAATAATTATCTATGATTTCTACTACAATTACATTAAGCAGACTTTTAATAATAAAGCAAAATTGCTTTATACTGACACCGATAGCCTAATTTATCATCTAGCAGTTCCAAACTTTCATGACTATATAAAAAGAGATATACATAGATTTGATACATCTGACTATCCTCCAAACAATCTTTATGGAATTCCTCTTGCAAATAAAAAAGTGCTTGCTCTCATGAAAGATGAGTGTAGTGGGAAAATTCTAACTGAATTCGTGGGTTTAAGATCAGAATTATATTCATATAAATGAATTAAAAATTTGAAAAAATGGATTTGTAAAAGAGATAAGAAAGATTTTAATTTTACTAAAGCAAACTCGTTCATTCATTACTCCCACCACCGTCATCATAGTTCTCTCACTCCCTCATCCATTTTCTCTACTCATCTCACAGTTTTCAAAACAAAGCTTGAGATATAAAAGTTGGCCATCCATCTAGAGATTCTAGAGCTATATTCAATCTTCAACCATTGACAAAAATCAAACCCAGGCTTACAACCCCCGGTGAAATCTCTACTACTCCAGTACAGTGAATTTTCGAAAAAAGTTAAAAAAAAGTAAGTTATTATTTTTTGTTTGCTTTTTTAAGAGAGTTAAGAAAAGTGAACTTCATTTTAATCTTGGTTTTTAATTCATATTTTTTTTAAACTGATTTTGTGTATGTTTTTTTTTTAAAGTGAACTTAATTAGAATTAGCTAATAGTTTTTAAACTGATTCATGTGTGTGTGTTTTTTTTCTTTGAAAATTAGATTTGAATTTTTTCAGATTTTTTTTCAAATACATATCTGGAGTTTTTAATTTTATTGAATGAGTTAAAAAAATTTTTAAATTAAAATTCACTTCATTTTTTTTTAATTTTAAAACTGATTTGTGCTTATTTTTAAAATTGAACCTTATTTAATTCAATTTGATTTTTAATTAATTAATTAATATTTTTAAACTGGTTTGTGACTTTCAAAAACTGAATTTAAATTTTAGATTTTTCTAATATAGATATCAAGTTTAAATTATTTAATGAGTTTCAACATTTTGATTCATATTCACTTCTTAGAGGGCTTTTAAAATTTAATTGTTTTTCAATTAACTTTTTAAAAAATATTAAAATTTTTGAAAATCTATTTTTATCTAAAAAGTGAGTTTAATTAATATTTCATTTTTTTAAATATTTATATTGTAAAATGTTTTTTTTTTTAAAGTGAACTCCATTCAATTTCGATTTTAAATAATATTTTTAAAAACTGATTTGTGTATGTGTTTTTTTCAGTGAACTCAATTTTAATTTAATTTTATTTTATTGATTCATATTCTCAAAATTGATAAAAATATTAAACTTGAGATCTATATTTTTAAGAATCTATAATCTAAATTGACTTTAGTTTTTTTTTCAAAAAAGGATCTGTTAAATTAATCACTGATTTTTACCATTTTTTCAGTTATGGAATACATTTACATCATGGAGGGTGTTCGCGTAAGGTAAAAGGCCATATTATGAGACAGTGTCCTATTTTATGAGACAGAAAATACAATATCTCAATTTTAATTGCAAAACATCCTTATATCATAGTAAAAAAATCTTTTTATAATTTTAGACATCTAATTAGAAAATCTATATTTTAAAAGACCAATTTGACTTACTAAATAATTAAAAAAAAAATTAATAAAGTATCACTTCAAAACTTGTACATAGTGGGCGTGAATATGAGACAAAAGAGCGATAATTCGTAATGTTTTTATTTACTCAAACTTAAAGATTTATATGCTTTTAAGTGGCAATGATTATTTGAATTATATTTATACAGATTATAGTTTGTAATACACTAAGTTTTTTATCAAAAAACTTTCAATTCAATTTTTAAATTAAGTGTATCACAATTATGTTCTCTAGTATTTGAAAAGTCCGTATTTATGAAACACGGAATGGACTGTTCCAAACTCCACGGACACATGGTTCGCACCTGCACCGTTTTATGAGACAAAGGTTTCAAGTGACGTTTGTTATTATTTTTTAATAAAAAATCGTGTTTTATCAAGTGTTATTGAAATACACATATGTAGTTGATTTTGATTTTCATCAAATATATGTGTTCAGGTAAGTGTCTGAAATATGACAACTGAAAATAACAAAACCTAACCTAAAAATATTTTTTCTTTATAAAAGACTAGCTCACTAATTGTAAAAAAATGATTGTAGATATTACGTTTCATCTGTTACTTAAAAATGGCAGTAACTAAAAAAAAGAATTTGGATGAAAAATAGTTAAAAAATAGAAAAGGTGCTGTACGAAGAAAGGCAGGGAAAACAAATGTGAAAAAGAAGTTTCAAGTGGCAATTGGTAACAAGGATGTGAGAGCAAAAAAATCTAAAAGGAAAATTTATACTCCTGAAGCTTTGAAGAAAGCGATTCAAGCTTACACTGCAAGCAAATCACTTTCCATTAGGACCGTTGCTAGAACGTATAGTATCCCACCAGCAACGCTTGCAAGGAAAGTGAATAATCCAATTACTCAAGATAAAAAAAGTGGTCCAAAACCAGTGCTTAATTCTGATGAGGAAGGAAATATTGAAAGGTGGATATTTGACAGGGCTGCGATGGGCTTTCCTGTAACCAAGGATGACTTGTTAAACGCCGTAGAAAATTATGTTACGTCATCTAATAAAGATAATCCTTTTATTGATAATCGACCAGGAAGACACTGGTACGAGGGTTTTATAAGACGTCACCCTAGGGTAACCGTAAGAACACCACAGCATTTAAGTCACAGAAGAACAGAAGTCACAAGAGAAGATCTACAAGAATGGTTCAGTGAACAAGAAGGATATTTAATTTCCAAAAATTTGTTAAATAGCAGACTCGAGCCCCACCAATGGTTGGGGCATTGGAATTTCAGATAATGGGTATGGATGACCCTTGAAACATTTTATGAATATGTAACTAATATATTCTATCATTGGCTGGTTCAAGAAAACATTGAGTTTCCAGTTATAATTTATTTAGACAATCATTCATCTCATCTGACTATGCCTTTGGTAAAATTCTGTAGGGAAAAGAAAATAGAACTTATTGGTCTTTACCCGAACTCAACTCATATCATGCAGCCGCTCGATATTGCCTTTTTCCACCCTTTCAAAGAGGCTTGGAAAAAAATAGTGCCCAAATGGAAAAATGAAAACAACAAAAAACAGTTGAAAAAAGAAGATGTTTGTCTGGTATTAAAAATAGTACTCGACTCTATTCCAGAAGAAAGTATAATGAAAAATGGCTTTAGAGCATGCGGTTTAGTATCTTTCGATCCCAACGCAGTAGATTATAACATTCTGAGTAAAAGAAGATCAAAAGAACCTGTATCACAAGAAAATGGTGAGAACAGCGATCAACATTTTAAAAAGTTTGAAGCTAATATAAAACAAATGTCAGATCATTTACTGCAAGAGTTTCAAAATCATTCAACAACTGGATTATGGACAGGAAGTTTAGAAAACAAAGCTTTGTTTGAATATTGGTTAAGATTGCAACCTTCGAAAATTGGTTAGAATTCGTTTTTATATGTTACTTGTATGTGTTTGTGTCGTCCACACTTAACTGTAACAAAAATTCGTTTCAATGATCTTGGTGAACAATTCTTTATTATCAAAACACACATATTTTTTTGATAATAAAGAATTGTTTACCAAGATCATTAAAAAAAATTTTTATTAGTTTTTACTTCGTTACAATTAACTTATTTTGATTAATTTTTTGAATATTTTCATATAACTTGATTTTTAATACATAATCAATTTTTACAATACGGAATAAATTTTAAATTACTGTATTAGATTTTTTATCTATTATTAACTATAGAATTTTTTTACATATTAATATGAAGAAAAGTTGAGAACAAAACCTACGACCAAGGGTAACGTCGAACTAGTTGATTATCATGAATCGAATAAAGAAAGTGATACTACCTTAAATGATCATGACCGTTTATCTCAAAGCAACGAATTGAATTTTCCAGTTGATTGTGACAGCGAATTAACAGAATTTACAGAAGATAGTAACACAGAGAATGTAGTTTATGAAGCAACCGTATTAAGTGAAAACACCATTCAAGAAAGTATTCCTTCACACCACATAATTGAAACTTCAGCAAAGGCAATTCTAGCAGAACCTATGATTGAAATCACTAATGTATCAGACATAACTTCTGAAGAAAATATACCAATTAAACTTGTAAATCATAAAGATTTATCTGATGCTATAATGAATGCAAAAATCACGTATGTTGTTGATACATTGAATCTTGTCGGAGAAATAACTTCAGATTTGTGCACTCAAAAAGGTATACTTGTATCGATACACTTAATTAGACGTTTTCTAAAAAATAAATCTAAATCTAAAACTATTTACATTTTTACAGATAACCACTTCTATCAACCTAAAACTCACAGTGTAGATGCATCTTTGAATGAAAACGTGCAGGAAAATTGCAGTACTCTAGCTAATTTAGACCCACCCATAATTGAAAAAGGCAAAGAAAATTGCGGTATTATCGCCAACTTATCTGGAATTGGACAAACTAGTGATATAATTGCAATGCATCTGTTCCTGAAGGTTTGTGAAAAAGAAAAAAGTAAGAAAATTCTGTATACATTTTATATGCTAAAATCTCAACATATGTTATTTCCATAGGAAAAGAAATTGAATATGAATGTTTTCAAAATGCTTTCACATTACCAACTAATTACCTGCCAAATAGAAAAAAGATTAAAGTGGAAGCTTCCGGCAAAGCCAAATTACCAGCAGCTGGAACTTCTGACGCTTGGTTTCAATTACAATTGGAAAAAGAGAACAAAAAAAAGTTAAAAGAAGAAAAATTAGCCCAAAAGAAACAACTACAAGAAGAAAAAAAGAGATTAGCCCAGGGAAAAAAAATTTTACAAGAGAAAATGAATGAGATTCAGAGAAAGATAAAACAAGAATCAAACAAGTCATGAATCATTCAAGTCATGTTCTATTATAAATTATATTATTATTTATTTGGAATTATATGTAACTTTTTTTCGTTGTAAACTTTCTTTTGTACATATCTGCGAGGAATATAAATAAAGTTTACCTAATTTATGCAATTTATTTGTTACTTTCTTATGTCTCATAATATGGCCTTTCTCTATGAGACACACGGACAAAGCTTTTTTATCATGTCTCATAATACGGACATCAAAGTAGCTGCAATTTTTAATTAATTACATAATTTTTTTAACTCTTTTTATAAAACAAAAGTTTTGTTATCATTCTAGAAGCATAAAGCCAGATATATGTAAAAAAAAATTCACCTTAATTCAGTGCTAATCAATTTTAAAAATCGAAAACCTCTGTGGAGCCATGGAACACTGTTTCATAACATGGCCTTTTATCTTATAAGTGCAGTAGATGATGCGTGTTCCTTTGGCCACCATCAAAGAGGGGGCTAGGACGGCCTTGCTGGCTTATGTGGCTGAGCCAGCGGTTGGGACTCTTTCAGAAAACATGGAGATGCAGGTCCAAATTGGAGCTGTTAACACAACCCTGACGATTCTCAGCCCTGGGAACTACTGGTTCCATAGGAGGAGGACAAGCGAAAATTAATTGAAGGGTGGATATTCAAAGTCGTATAACCGCCAATTTTTCAAAAAAATTTTTATTTTTCATTTCGAAACTCTAAGCTGATGCCGACATTTCAGCGAAAAGAGCAAGTCAAAATTCGCGATAGTTTTATTGTAAGAATTTTCCGAACATTGCATTTTACATTGTATAATTAACAAAATGCGAGCGTTTTTCCGCTCTCCTGTAAGAAATTGGAAATGGCGGTTATACGACTTTGAATATCCACCCTTCAATTTTTCATCGTACCTCAATCGAGAATTCGACTTTCGATGCTTGCGGAGCGAGTAAAAAAAATCGAGTTTTCTACCCTAGGAAAGAAAGTGACAGATCAATGTAAATAGTGACATTTAACACCGCCAATGTGTTTCACACTAATGCAATCAATGTAATTGGCTGTGTTGAACACAGGGGGCTGACACGATTATTATGATTATAGATCCCAACTTGACTCAGCGGGCAGAATATGAAACTGTGGCGCTGATCGCCTTTCGCCCAATTGTTGATTTAAATTTCAAATAAAAATCTAACGATTCTTTGAATTTATTTAAATTTATCAACGGTGGAAGAAGCATGAATCTCTTTTGCGGATAAAAATGAAATAAAAAATTAGGAGATTGAATGTCATATGAGAATGAATTTCACTTTTTTCAAATTTTATTGAAATGTAATAATTGTTTCTAGCATGAATGACATAGCTACATTATTAATTTGAAAAATTCTTTTTTAACATGAAAAAAACGAATTTTCAACCAAATTCGTTGAATTTTTTACCGAAGGAATGAACTTTTAACTAAAATGCTGCATTTTTAATAAGAAAAAATAAATTTGTAACCATATAGTTAATAGTTAAAATAGTAAAAAAAAATCCACAAAAAATTGAATAGTTAAATTTTTAGTTGAAAAAATTAATTTTCAATAAAAAAGAAACTAATTTTCAACCAAATATTTTATTTTTCAATAGAATTTTCAAACTAATAGTTGAGTTTGGAACCAGAAAGGTTATAATGTTACAAACAACAAAAATTTAACAAAATAGATGAATTTTCATCTAAAAATGACAAATTTTTGACAAAAATAGAATAGTTGATTTTGAATTTAAAGAAATAAGTTTTTGAGCAAATAAAATCCATTTTTAACGAGATAATTAAATTTTCGAACAAACAGATGAATTTTCAACCAAAAAGATCAAATGTCTATAAAAAAAATTCGACGAAAAATAGAAGTTAAATTTTCAGTTTAAAAAAATTAATTTTCAACTTAAAAAAATAGTTTTCAACAAAAATACAGGAATTTTCAAACCAAAATTTTCCTTTTAATGAAATTTTTAACCAAAAATATTAATGCAGAGAAAATATTTGTGCTGCGTACACTGAACTGCGGTGCACTTACCTTAAATTAAAAAATGGTTCTTAAAAATAATTATTGAAATGTAAAGGAGGCGTTCAGTTAGGAAATCAATTTGTTTTTATTCAATAAGAATTGATTACACATTTATGTAATTCAACACAAATTTTTGTACAAAAATTTTAATTGAATTTACTAGTTTTTTTTGTCCTGTTGAAAGTACCTTCGAATAATTACTAATACATTTTGTTTACATAACTACTCGTTGTTATTTTGGACTCCTGTGTTTTTATGTCGCACAAAGTTTTGCTACCTTTTTCTTTGTGAAATTCTCTTTTTTTCAAGCTGGCTACATGGTCTTTTGCAAACTCTCTCATTCGAGTTTGCAAGTATTTTTTAACCATAAAACGAATTACTTCGTCCGCATGCTCAGCGCAAGGAAATCTGAAAATCGCTCTTTCGTTCAAGTCATTAAGTACCATTTCAAAAGCATATTTGTACTTGCAGAATTTCAGAAATGATTCTTCAATCACTTTAATTATACTGAAAACTTCGAAATTCAGATGTGAAAGAGTTTCATCGAAGTTCTGTGAAGATTGGTCATTGTCCAGTGGTAAAGCGAAAAATGCTTTGCAAGTTTCACATTTCGTGTACTGAAGCATATCACGACAAACAATACCTGTGCTATAATAATTTATGGAATCAACAAGAGGAAGTAATGCATAATCATGCTCAGTAACATCGCAAAAGTCACTAAAATCTGGATCACTGGATTCGATAATAATATTGAGCTTGTTTCGCACATTTGCAAGAAGATTTCTCTTTTTAGGTTGATAAATTTCTTTTAATTTCGAGATCGTAATCAAAGGTCGAGGAGGTTTCTCTTCTATAGAGGAACAATTGCCGGACTTGGGAGGTTTTAGGATACTGTAGGCAGTTAGGATTTTATAGATCTGCAGGAAAGTAGGTGTGGCTGGATGGTCATTAGTTCTTCCCGCAAGTCGTACAATGCCAAAAAATCTCTAGACATACAAAAAATTAAATTATAAAAATTAAGCTTCTCAGAGTCATGAAAAAAGTATTTCAGGAAGCTGCAAAAAACACCAAATGGTTCCCAAAAACTGAAAAAATATTACACACTGAATACTGCAAAATATTCTGAAAACATTATAAGTGATCGTTGACACAGAAATTTTTTTGTTGACAATTTCAAACTGAACTTCTAAGAAACATCAGTTCGCTAGCCGCTCCTTTGAAATAAAATGACACGTCTTCTCTGTCAGATTATCTGATTCTGGCCAACTTTATTTCCTGTTGATAATAAAGGGGCGATTGATATTAGTGATTAATATATAATGATTATTATTCGTTGTAATTAATATTAGAATTTTCTAAATTTACTTATTTCTATTATATTAACTGCATTTCAAAAAAGCCAAATTTATCACATTTTATTTAATATTACATATGACCCTATATACTCAAAATATAAAATGAGATAAAGAAGCTTTTACAAGCATTTGATCTAATTATAAAACATGACGGATTTTCATTTTCCTATTATATATAATTAGAAATTTTAATTTATTTGATAATTTAAAAACACACACAAACCTTCAAGGGGTCTTGATTTATCTTGCCAGTTCGAACGTATTCAGAATTGCATTCATTCAGTAAGTAAGTAGATAAATCTATAGTTGACTTCAGAGTCGTTCGTAACCCATCTGCTGTGCTTTTTGTTAGAAAATCACTTGCATCTAAGATTCCATCCACAACTCTTTGTTCCCATTCATTTAACCAGTCGAGAAATTCTTGCATAACCTAAAACAATAAATCCAGTTGTCTTATAAATAATAATCATAATTAATCATGAGATTTAGGCTATAATTCGATAAAAAAAAATTTACTTTCAAGTCTTCACAGTTATTCGCTCGTATTCCTGTCAGAGGGTCCGTTCTATTTAATGTATCGAATAATCTATTGAATTTATCACAGAAATCCGCGGTCGCCCCAGAGTTCTTTAAATCCGGAACATACTTGCTATAATATTTAAGTCCTTTTGCCACTGATCCACTAAGAATCTGCTAATAGAAATTTGAATAAGCAACATTCATAAGATCAATCTTCACTGATCAAATTACCTAATGCAAGTAAAGTAGTGATTATTAAAAATTATTTTTGAATTTAATGCGCATTACCTTATATCTGAATGTAATTATTATTTTAATTATGTAGTTTATTACTTGTAGCCTTCCTTCTCCATCCCTTCCATACATACGATTGCGAACGCATTTTATCAAATGTGGCGTGTCAGAGAAAACGAAGACTTTACGATTTTCCACACTGGGATGAGGAAACCAGTTTTTAAACCCATCACCTAATTCTGGACACACACCCATTTCAGACTAGAATTTTCGGTTGGTACTCGCTCCGTCAGACACTACGCCGTGAACAATTGCTTGTACTATTAATTGGGCTAATTTAATTCCTGGAGTTGACCCTTCGACGTGAATACAGCTATGGGTGGTGTGTAGAAATCCATTAGTGGTTGAAAAAGAATCACCAGACCATGGTCTGCTTTATCTTCAATATTTTGATGTTTAACGTTCTCTCCGTAATCCGCTAAGCCTGTAGGAGAATTCCTTGACGTTGTAAGGATGATTTAACTTTAAAATGTTCCTTGAGTAATTCGAAAAACTTAGGATCGAATCCACAAGGTGTCTCCATGAGTGATAAGTACCTGTAATAAAATATATAAATGTTCAAAGATGTAGTCGCTAAACTAGTAAGAAACAAAATTAAAAAATGAAGTTGAAAGTCGTTGCAAAAACAATTAACGTAATTACCGTCGAAGAGTTCTTTCAGAAGGCAAGGGTAAAACTGAGGTTTCTCTGATGAGTCTATAGGCAGCGTGAGATCGCATGTGGAAAAGCATACTGAGTAATATCCATTCTTCTGAATAATGTCGATTTTTTGAGTTTTTGAATTTCGCAGCTGCAAATATTTCATTAATTGCAAGCTGTTCTTTATCGGTAATGCTTAAACCTTTCAGCGCTTCGGATAGTTTTGTTTTATCCTTGCGAGCTATTTCGTTCTTACATTCTTGCAATTCTTTTCTTGATATCTTTAAGCACCTTATGGCTGTATCTTTAGATTTAGTCAAAACTTTCAGTTTAGTTCTTAATCGTTGTAAACATTTTTTATCTTTAAGGGTTGCATTTACAGTTAAATTTTCTAAACTGTCCGCGTTCTGTAGACGTAAAATTTTTTTCTGAAGAGAACGTTTCGCTGATTGGCACATGTCACATTTTATTTGCCTCTTTGAAGCATCTGGGATGATTAAGGGACATTTAAAATGTCTTCAGGTCCCATATCTATCAATGTGTGTGAAAGTCGTTCTAATATTTTTAATATCACATTCTATCTCAAAACCAGAACAAGTTTTTGTTTGGTGTACAAGTGTCAAAATGTGTTCAACTTCTTGAATAGACGATAACTTTTCTTCTCTAATTCCAAGCTTATCTGATGGTATAAGTTCTTCCATAAAGAAAATGTGTATTTTCATATTTTTTCCGATGACACATTTTTTTCTACTCAGTGTTTTTAAAATACCATTATCATTAATTGCAATTTGTTCAAAAAATTCTATGACTTGTAAGTCATTAGTTTCTACGTTATGTCGCAACCATCCTAACGGAAAATTCACACTACTTTGATTGTCATATATGGAAGTAAATAAAACTTCGCTGAGGTCTATTTTATCAGGAAGAAGTTCCATATTTTGCACGGTATTTTCTTTCTCGTGTGCCCAATCCTGATTATTATTCGCCATTCCCAAAAAATTGTCAAAATTTTCATCTCTTGAATTTTCTTCATTTGGAATAAATGTGTATATTTTCTCCACATATATTTTCTGGAAAAACATCTAAAGCTACTATCTTCTTTTCAATTTTTAATAAGGGCTGCTTCTTATTTTGGGTTTCTTGAAAATTATATTCCCTCACTTCCAACGGTGTCTCTTCATTGTTTAATAAAGCCTGCTTTTTCTCTGGAGTATCTGAAAAATCGCTCAGTAATAAAAAATTAGAAATGATTTAAAATGAATCTAATTATCTAAAAGTTATTTAATTTTTATGACAAATATTATTATTATTATTATTATTATTGCTCACCATCATCCGCCAACAGTTTTCTTTTCAAAATTCTGGGCTTCCCAGGGTAAATTGTATCCATCTTCGCATTTTCCTTATCAAGTCCGTTTAAACATAATGATGGTATGTCTCCTTTCCTCAAACGAGGCCTTTGATACGTAGAAACCTAAAAATACAAAATCATAATCTTTGCCCTAAAATTTGATAAAAAAATGATAACATAAAGTGATAAAAAAATAATTTTTAAATATATTTTAGTGTTAATAAAATATTCTATAAATTGTTCTTAACAGAGGAAAACATAATAGCTTAGAAATCAAAACTCAATTTTTTGAGTTTTGATTATATGAGTATATTCAATCAAAAGCAAATGCATATTAGTAGGAAAAGAATACTTGCCCCAAGAACTGTTCCATCAGGTCCTTTTAATTCAATGTTCCGGCCAAGTATATCGTTTTTACCAAAGTGTTTGGAGCAAACGACTTGGTTGGGCTTCACTTGAAAATTTTCCCGATTTATAGCATTTTTCCACAAAGAAATACTATTTTTCGGGACGGTAAAATAGTCATTTGTGATACAAGTGCGTAAAATAGGTGATTGTGTGCGAGTGTGAATTTTGCAGCATAAGCCGGAGGCTCGAAGCATGAGTCGATGGTTAGCGCACGAGCGAAGCGAGTGCGAAAACATAGACGAGTGCTTCGAACCGCAGGCGAATGATGAAATCACACGAGTTACTAATCACCTAGGCGCACGTGTATCACACGCTATTTTTTGCAACGCCCGTCCGAAAAAGTTGTTAGGAGGTGGTAACGAAAAATACTAATTTTATATTGCATAGAGTCGAGTAAAGAAATAAAAAAAAATCTTTTCTTATGTTTGAAAAAAAAAATTTGAAAAAAAAAAATTTTTCGAAAAAAATGTTCTGAAAAAAAATTGTGTGCAAAAAAATTTTGTGAAAAAAAAAATTTCTTGAAAAATATTTTTTGGAAAAAAATTATTGAAAAAAAAATGTTTTCGCTTAAGCTTTTTTGCCTCCCCCCCGGGGAGGCAAAAGTTGAATGTAAAAAATTATTTCAAGAAGATACCAACACCAGTGTTTAAAATTATCTTCGCCAGTGTCTAAAGTACCTCATCTCGAATGTGCGCATGCGCAGCTTTTTCACCAGTGTCTAGAGTAAGCCATCTTCAAACTGCTCATGCGCGAAAATTTTTTCACGCAAAGTATGCTCAAATAAGGTCCTTTAGGCACCATCTACATGCATGCAAACGTTAACTTTAGAGGTGGGTGTTGCAAAAAAGTATATTTCTTCGCCATCTTCAGCTTCTTTCGAGTTTTCCAGATCACGATCTGTACTTTTTGCTATTTTGGCCTTTTTGTTCTTTTTGTCGTAACCCGAGTCGCAATGTAGAACAATCCAACGATGGCCACCCATAGTTTACACAGTTTATTTTTATTAAATACCATGGAAAAACATCACTTTGTACACTTTTATCACACAGATCACTTTTATAGGCATTTTACCTAGATGTAATTCATTTGACGAAATTCAATGAAATGTCAAAAATATAAATCACCGACGCGGCCATTTTTGTTTATTTGACACTTTAGTTCTGTGACAAATTTAAATTCAAACAAAAAATTTGGCGAAAGGAAATCAGCGCCACAGTTTCACATTTTGCCCGCTGAGTCAAGCCGGGAACTGCAATGGCTGGCGTGACATACCCCTGCTTTCTTTCCTAAGGTAGAAAACTCGATTGCCAAACTGCTCTACAGGCATCTTAAGTCGAATTTCGATATCACACGATATCACACTCGTGAAATCGTTGCCTTTCAACCCTCGTTACGCAAAATACTATAAAAAAGTTAGTTTAAAAAAATGTTTCTTATATTTTTTACATGTACTGTAAAAAAACTAAAAAAATAAAATTGTGAAAAGTAATATGGTGTTTATTTATTTTAATAAAACCTCAATTTCAGATTCAATAAAGAATTTTAATTAAAGTAAATATATATTCACACCTTTTTTCTTTTGCTCATATTTGTAGGTAAATAATACGATATTCTACATTTGAAAATTTGTATTATTATGATTATTAAAAAAGAATTGTACATTTTTACAATAACTTAAAACTAAAATGTATCAGGCATGCAAAAAGAAAGATATTGAGGAACGTTTCTATAATCCTAACTTTTTATAATTACAAATAGTTTTTAAAGCATTCAATCTTATTCGATGACTCATATTTTCAATTTTGAAGCGCTGGACATTTTAAATCATGTAAATCAATTATTTCTATTCAACTTTTTTTTCAAATTGCTTCAACCAGTTCTTTTTTTCTAAACCTTTTACATACATTTTTTTAACCTTCTTAAACAATAGTTTTAAGTATTACATTCAGTCGCATATAAGGTGCATCACCAGAATTCCAGGACTTTCTAGGTCACTACGAATCGTAAGTATAGATAATTCTTTAATCATAAATTCATCCACAGGTAATTTGAATCTTTGAATATCAACTATAAATTCCATTTTGAATTATACTGAATTTATAAAAGAGAAGCAAATTTATTCATACCAACTTTTTAATCCCACCACTTATTGGTTTATACTCAACAATACGATCATATAGAATCAGACAATATGCTGATTTTTGGGGTGGAAAATTATCACTTGTTTGAAATTGTAAACGAACGTCAACTGGTCCGTACTTTAAGGATTCATTTTGCTTTGAACAATCGATAACGATTAAAGGTGCATAGTCTGTAAATTTTTTCCCCCAACAAAGGTTGTGATTCTCTACCATAATAAGTAGCTTGAAAGTTTGCATACATATCGTAAAGTAAATCATACTGATGTCTGCTAATGTTAAGATTGACATAATCACAAGGATAACCCTGATCATTCAAAAATAGTTTCACATTCGTCATATTACAATGATCAAAGTAGCTGGAATTTCTATTGGTATCGTTTTTCCTGTTTGTTTGAAAACCCAGCATAACAAATCTCGGGTTTTCCAACTGATTTGATGTTTCTACAGTCCAAACATGTTTCAACGTACACGCAGAAAAAAGAAATGCAATATTTACTAATCAAGAAATGTAAAGTGTTTCTTGTAACCGTAACAGTAAAAACTGCTCTTAATGAAGAGGTGAAAATGTCAAAAGCACTTAGCATTTCGTAAATGTCACAGTGAAATTAGGTTGAATTGAATGGCAATCCTTTAGTAAAATAAACCTCTATTCCCTGGTATGAAATACGGTAAGATATGTAAAATCCACTGAACCGAGAAGACAATAGTGGTGCAGTGAACATTCCAGAAGGATCGGTACGTGCTACCGATCCGAATAGCTTATTTAGCTCGCTCTCAATGCCTTTCTCGCACAGAAAATATTTGAATTTATTTGCACATTGAAATAAAGAAGTTATGGCCCTAAATAAAGAATTTACCATTATGAATAATCAAATGAGTGTCCATTATAGTTAGCGAAAAAATAATCAGAACATACAATTTGTGTAAAGAACACGATTATTTATTTTTTTAAATGTATTAGAGTATATAAAGCACACTTATTAGTACCAAGTTGTAAATGCATCTCCATTTACATTGTGAAGAATACATGAAGCCTTAACATAACACAAACTTTCGTAGAACAAACATCACCTTTCTTGAGTAACTTTTACTTTATAAGCATTTACGTGTGAGGAAAATTCCTCTATTTCTAGACATTTAACTTTAAAATACAGATGACTTTTCTCGTCTAAGAAAACTACGTCTATTTTACAAATTTACAATTTTGCAAATTCTTACTTTGACGTGTAAGATAAATCCTTTAGACGATTCGGAAATCGATGGTTTGCAAAGTTTGGTTTTTGATAACCTTATTCGAAATTCACGTGGACGTAAACCAGAAATAAGCATAAAGAGCGTAAGATCATGAACATCTGCAAAATAAATTTGATAAAAAATTCAAATTGTATTAAAAAATGTGCTTTGCAACATAAATTTGTCTTAATATTTACCCCGTTCTATATTGGGTTGTTCTAAACTTTCAAATATACTTGTGTACTTTTCATTTTTCAAATGAGTCTCCATTAACTTGAATAATTTTCTTGCGAAATTCGGCCATGCATCATACAAATTTTGTGCCTTAAATTCATCGTCTGCAGATCCATCAGCGATTCTACCTTCGAACAGTTTTTCGTAATCACGTTCAAGCTACGAAGAGAATAGAATTAATATTATTATTTAGCCCAACGAAATTAAAAGTTTTATACAAAAAAAATTTACATTTTGTATAAAAGCTTTCTGCTGCAAGGTGCCAGATTATAGCCATCAGGATGTTTTATAATTGGGAACTCCTCAATGAAACAGTGAATAGTCCCTCCATTTTCTTTTCTCATTTCTTCTCTAACTGGAAAACTTTCTGCCCAGTATTGTTCGATCTTGTTCCACGGCGAAATATTAAATCATAAGTACTCAATCGCGGTCCTGCATTCGACAAGTAATTATTTACAGTTTTATATAAATAGGATTCGGGTATCATTTTATATAAGAAAAAATACTTTTCTAGCTTATGCAAAATAATTTGAATACCATATTTTCAATTATATTATAAAGTTTGTAAGACAAATTTTCTATATGAGGTTTGAAATCTTCTATAAATTTATGAAGAATTTAAGTATAAAGTTAATAGTATTTCGAAAATCTGAAGAGGTAAGAAAATATTTTTTAAAGAGTAAAACAAATGTTTTTCCCAAGTAACTTACTATCGTAGTTTTCACTATGTATGTTCTGCTCAACAGATTTATCATCAAGGCCAGATTCCCCACGTTTACGTTTTCGAGGAACGATTTCAATTTCCCTTAAAATACGTATTTTGTTTCTGAAGCTATCCGGGATTTAACCTTTCGATATTTTTTGTTCAGGCCCTTCTCTTCTTGGCTCTACATGACGAATTGCGATATCTTCACTTAGGAACAGTTTACAAATTTTGTTAGCTAAAATTTCATAATGAAAGTTGTTTAATTTAAACCTGATACATGTACATCAACTTTCAGAATTCACACAAGAAATATACAAATGTATATTTTAATTAGTAAATTTAAATTCTTACGGTTGGCCGAACGAATCGGCGAAACACAACAAATGCGAAACGATAATGTCTACTATCGAACTTTGATGCAAATCAGATAATTCTTCTGTTTTGTTATAAGGAGTGAGGATAACTCTTCCTTTGAATGTGTTAAACAAAATTTGATAGATGTCCTAGAATAAAAACAATGGAATAATATTTTGCCAATCATTTTTCTTTTCTTTCATTATCTAGAAAATTATATTTTTAATTTGAATCAACAAACAATTTAGTTAAAAGGTTCAATTTATTACCAAAGACGGTACATTGTCGAAAAATTATTTTTTCGTTAAAGATTCCTGTTCATTCTGTGGATACAGATTCTCTTTATTTACTTCAAACAAATTTTCTCCAGGAGTATCATCGAGTGTTACAATAATTTCATTCTGCAGTACATTAAAATTCAAATTAATTCTTCCTTTTCTTATTTTTAAACGTCTATAGCCTGCTTTTTTATTTTATTGTTCATTTCATGAATCTCTTCAAAATAAGTCATAGAAAGAATAATCCAATCCAAAAATTGTAAGAAAATACATACCTCACTGTTTGTGGACTGATTCGCGATGTTTTGTTGTAGTTGCTTATCTTTCGAGTAATAATTGTTTTGCTTGCTAGTGTTATTAGTAGATTCACTTGTCACAGATTTAAGAGGAACTTCAAGTGTTTCATTTAAGTGTACATACTTATACAAGTTGCGTTCAAATTTGATTTGAGCACCCAACATCTCATTTTCCAAAAGCTTTTGTACAAATTTACTGCCCGGTGTTAGAGTATTTAATGCTTCCAAATCAATTCCTTCAGCTAAAAATTAAAAAGTGTATACTTTATTCATCTGAAATAGAGTCATCCACTAATTTATTTTTTATTTTTGCATATTAAAGTATATGCTCTAAAATTACTAATAATACCAGCATAGTGTGAAAAAAAAACTTTTTTTAGAATTTTATTTGAAAAAGAAAAATTTTCAAATACTTAAAATTCCTATTTCTTTCGTGCCCATTCCGCCATCTTGATGTGAAGTAGCTAGCCGCCAAATGCTTGTAAATAAGACGGGCGATTCACGTTTTTTTTTCATAAAAATGCACAAAAATCAGCGCTACCATTGGTGTTTTGTGCCTCAATGCAAGAAAACGTCTGTCAAAAATCCAGGAAAATGATTTATATCTATACCCAAAGGTGAGGAATGAAAAAATGGTGCAAAATTGTTCGGCGTGACATGTGCCCTACCACATCTTTAATGCCAACAGTATATTGTTGCGAAGATCATTTCAAAGCTATAAGTAAATATTTTTATTTTGAATAGAAAAATATATTTGAAATATGCTTTTTTGATAACATAAAGTTCGTAATTGACTGATGTTCCACGGTGTTATATATATATATATATATATATATATATATATATATATATATATATATATATATATATCATGTCAGAAAACATATAAAACATATATGTCAGAAAACACGAAGAAGTAGGCAAAGGGGCGTTTCTTTACAAAGCAGCAGAAGAGGCTGCTGAAACACTCAACCTTGACTTCAATATCAGGGGTGAGCGAAATGCATAAAATCTTATCCATCTTAAATACTCACTCCTGAAGGCCCGGATTAAGAAAGCACAGGAGAAAAACTTCCGCGAAGAGCTCCTCGACAAGAAGATGCACGGCATCTTCCACAGAAATGTGGAAGATCAGTCGATGTCGTATGAGCTGACGTTTGCTTTCCTTAGATCACCCGGATTGAAGTCGGGCACAGAGGGCTTCATTTTGGCATGTCAAGATGGTGTCATTTCGACTCTAGCATACCGTCGCCACATTTTGAGCCAAGATATTCCCGATGATAGCTGCAGAGCGTGTCATGAACACCCCGAGCATCTAGGACACATACTATCTAGTTGTCCAGCTCATGCGGGAACAACCTACATCCAAAGGCACAATGCGGCACTGAGAGTGCTTTATTACCATCTCTGTCACTCTTACGGCATTAGCCCAAATACCTCTCCGCTGAACGCCCCTAGAGAAATAGAGTCAATTGTCGAAAATGAGAAGTGCCGCATATATTGGAACTTCATATTCTCGACAATTGTTTCTGTTGCGCACTCGAGGCCTGACATGGTTCTTCTTGACTTCGAGAAACGAACCATGTTCGTTATCGAATTTTCGGCAACCAGCGGACAAAAACGTCACAGCGAAGGAGAAAGAAAGAAAGGTATAAAGACCTTATGAGGAAGTTGCGACGGTTATACCCGGAATATTCTGTTAAGTTAATCGTCCTGATCATTGGCGCTCTTGGAGGTGCCTACACAGAAAAAAAAAGTCTTATTACAATACCAAATATGGGCTTGTTTTAAGGTGTAACAAAAAGAAGACAGCATTTGCTAAAAACTAGAATAGGATTAAGGCTTTAAAAGAAAGCGATTGAGGAACTAAAGTTGAGACGTTGCATGGGCTGAAAAGTAGTCGCAAGCCAGAATCTGGGCTTGAATGTAACTGCTATACTGTCTAAAACTAGCCGTAAGCCAAAACGTGGGCTTGAAGAAAGCGTTATCGCAGACTAAAATATAGGAGAAGGACTAAAGCAATAATAAATGCATATAATTTTGTTTCTTATCATGAGACTATAAAAAAATTTACATTTAATACTGAAACATACGAAACTCTTGTTTCATTTGCTGTGAAACAACCTAATTGCGATCCAATCATTATGTGAAGAGTTGTATAGGTTATAGGTGTCGAGATGAGAACCCCGACATACGATGTGCGGTGAATAACATTAACAAGAGTATATTGAGATGTGCTAACCTCGAATATGGTTGAGAATATGTTAAATTAGGTTTAATAAATAGAGCAGGTTAAATAAGATATAATTTCACTTAATAAAAACTTATAATTGACGCATTTCGCATGCTTGGCGTGGCGTCTATTTTCCTGCTCCTGTCACAACTGCGAGAAGACGTTAGATTTTTGAATCTCGCTTTTAGAGGGCTAAACGGTAGCCTCAATATCGTCTTCTTTTTAACTGCGAAGATCTTGCTATCTTAATAAGTCTAGTGGGGCTTGTTTCAAGATGAATATTTGCAAAGAAGCCATATCAATGAATTAATTTTAGTTCCAAGCCGATAAGGCCTTCTTTTAAAACGATATTCATGCTTTCATTTAGTATTGGGCTTAATTTAAGGCAAAAATAAAAACAAGACCAACCCAACTTTAAGACTTTTTTTCTGTGTAGGTTTCACTTGTTAATAGCCTGAAAAGCATCCCTGCGTCTCAAAAAAATGCTGAGACACTTGCAGGGAGAATGCAGAAGGCGGTCGTCCTTGGGTCGCTCCGTGTCCTCAGGGTGCACGAGACTTTCGCCGGATCATCGTATTGAATTCGCGCAGACTGTAACCACCCATCTCACGGTCGTGAGACGTGGTTACAGCTGAAATTTTACCGCGATTTCGCTGGGGGCGGGTGCAATTTTTCAGATTAGCACCCGCTTTCGGCGAAATCCTGCGGTTGTCCTGATGACAAACTTTTAACTATATATGGGGTGCAGGGATGTATGTGAGCTATAACCTAGCAAAATCCAATCGTTTATTCACGCAACAAGTATTATAAAATAATATATTTATAAAAGTAATTATAAATCTTATAATTATGAATTTTATAACAATTTTATAGAAGTATTTGTGAAAGTATTTATGAAAGCAACTATAAAAAAAGTGATGTTAGGTTTTCTGAATTCAATATTGCATATATGTTACGATTTGCCTAAAGCAATTATTTATCATTCTAAACTAATAAATTAAATGTTTCAAAATTTTATTGTCATTTATGTATCTAGGCATATTGATACTTCATAAAAATAAACCCTTTTTGACAAAAAACGTTGATAAATAATTATTTCGATTAATTTTATCAAACTGACCATGTATTTTCTTCGGTTTTGATGGCGCGTGACGTCACACCACGTGTTTCGAGCTGTGAGGGCGCCACATGTGTTCTTTTATAAATCGGCATTTACGGTGGATATTTTATCACTTTTTAATTAAATATTATAAATTATAATATAAATATAATATAAATATTATAAATTCAGTTTTAATTTCACATTTTCATTCTTTGAGACTCAAAGTTTATAAAAAACTCAACTATAAGGCAAACAAAGTTTTTGTGGATGATCCTATTTATTCGTATTTTCAAGTTTTACGATGATCATATTATTATTACCATGGTCATATTATTGTTATGACTGACATATATTGATATTTCAAAACACACGCTAAATAATAATTGATAAGAAAAAACAAAAAATACTTAGTCAAGTAGGATTTAAAAAATTCTTTTTTGAATTTATTCATACAAAACATAACTTTAGATTCAAAATAATTATGTCATAACCTCAAACACTAGGTACTTCACTTTAAATTCAGAACCTTTTTATATTATTCAGGTCTGATTAGAACTTAAAAAACTTAATGACAAATTTGATTACTTTCGTCATTATTGGAGTAACAAATGATTATGTCCATTCAAAATAAAAAATTCTGAAGCCAAGCTTGACCTTGAAGCATCCATGTAATACATATACATATACTCACTTCCAATGTGAATAATCTAACCAAAGATATTTTACCTAGATGCGGCAAGGGTATAGTTAGGCCACATGTCACGAGGGCGGCGCTACCTTCAGTTTTGTGGCCTCGGCTTTATTCGGTACTTTTCGGCTATATTCGGCATTGCCGCTTCGTTTAAAGCGATTGTTTCGACCACATACCGCAAGGCGGCGCTATAAACGTCGAGCGGGTCTTTGCAAGTATTTAAAATTTTTGCATTATTATGAATTATTTATGTATATTAAAGGACTAGAACGGAATTTTTGCTATTTGAAAATACTTGTAGTACAGATAATTCACTCTTATGACTGGAAAAGAAAAAAATATCTTATAATATAGGACGTAATAAAAAATGCAGAAGTCATTGAATATTAAGAGCACAAATAGAAGAAAAATAATCAATTTTAATTTTGATTTATGAACACGTATATTACCTTAACTATAATAATTAAATTAAAATAATTATATTACATATATTAATATTTTTAATGAATGATTACCCACTGTAGGTTGCATGATCCACTGTAGGGAGGTTTCCCCTACACAAATTAACGTAAAGAAAATTCAAAAATACAAAGTGAAAAATAATAAAATTTTAGGACTCTAATATAACGATACAAGATTTTCATTTGTTGAAAAATAAAAATCCCCAATCTAAAAAAATCAGAAATTATAATTTAACGAATTATATAATTTTTGAATTATACAATTTTTAATTATGTAATTAACGAAACATTAAATTTCCATACAATTTGCAAATTTTTGAAATTTAAGATTTGACGAAAATAAACAATTAGTTATTAAAGAAATATTAAATAATAATTATTCATTTCTGTCAATATTAAATTTCGGGAATCAGCCAAATTCGTAGAATTTGATAATTGGACAATTATTAGTTCCGTAAATGTTAATTTCGGAGATTATTGAGATTTTTAGCTTTGCAGTAAATTTAAAATCCTGTCATTTTAAAATTCAGAGATTTCATAATTCAGGAAATTATATTTTCGGAATCCGTTAAATTGTGTATTTATTATCTCTTCACTTTTCATTACTCCCTACATAAATAATTAACTTAATAAACTAGGATTTATTGTTAGTTTTCGCAGAAATCCTTATAAAGGCTTTCAAAGATTATTGAAAAGAAAAAATATAACGTCAGTGGAGATGTTCAAGAAAAAAGTATTATTTCAAGCAGGTACGTATTGAAATTTTATTTTTAATTTCTAAACTTTCTTCTTTTTTTTCTGGTAATCGATCTTTTTTGCGCGAATTTACATACTTACATAATAAATTCTATAATTTGTTTTCAAAATTGTAATTAAAGTATTTAGTGATTTCATAATAAAGTTTTGTATTAAAAACTAAAATGTTGCATCAGTAAAAATTTAATTTTGACTTTTGATTCCCTTTACTCTAATTCCATTTTTACTTCTTATGATGTTTCCTTGAATATTTTATTTAAAATTGTACAAATAGACATGTCTATTTGTAAATCTATATTGAAGAGTTTTAGTTTGGTTAGAAAATACTTTAAAGTTAAAAGTTTGGAACATTGAATAGTTGAATAGCCGGAAATTTTTTTCTTAGGGTACTTTTTACGAAGACAGAAGTTATTATCCAATATAAAATTGGAACAGTTACAAAATATATAGTACATTTTAAATAAGTATTAGAAGATTAACACATTTTAGTTGAAATGTACAAAGTTAAATATCTAATTAAAAAATGGAATATTCCAAATTCATCAACTGCAATTTTGAATGTTCTAACTTGAGCAATTTTTAATTTTTTCAAAATCTTTGCTTGAAAATTTAACTATTGTTGAAACATTTGTTTCGTTGAAAATTAATTTGTGTAAACTCACATTTGAACTATTCCGATTGCTTTTGGAAATTGATCTTTTTTAGTCTGAAATTCAACTATTTGGTTGCAAGTTCATGAATTTCGTTCAAATGTTACATTTTTTGGCAGAAAATTAGTTAAAAAATTAACTATTTGGGTGAAAATATATTTATCTGGTTGAAAATATGTCTTTTTGTTTTAAAATTATTTTTTGTATTGAAAGCTCATATTTTTTAATTCAAAATTCAACTGTATGGTAGAAAGTTCTATTTTTGGCTCAAAAATTCAATAGTATTGTAGAAATTTGAGTTTTTCATTTGAAAATTATTTTCTTGAAATGAAAATGTAGCAATCCCATTTTTAGTTCAAAGATGATTTTTTTTATCGTTCGACTTTTGGAATGCTATTTCTTTCTTTATTGACTAGAAGATCTTTTTTGTTTGGAAACTCAATTCTTGTTGAAAATTCGTGTTTTCGAATTAAAGATTCAACTGTTTTGTAGAAAATTTGAATTTTCTCTCGAAAAGTGGACAGTTTTGGTCGAGAATTCAACTATTTGTCGAATTTTGAGCAACTTTGTTAGGAATTTATTTTGTAGTTAAAAATTCGTCATTTTAGTGGCAGTTTTTTTATTGTTAAAAACTAAGTTTTTCAACTAACAATTTCAATGTTTGTTTGAAAAGTAGGGGAAAAAAATTTGTCGTGAGTTAGGATTTTGGACATTTCATATGTTTTTTGCGATTTTGGAACATTATAAACACCACGAAAAAAATGTTTCCCATGAATAAAAAAAAATAAAATGTTTCTTTGTTTCAAGCTGACGCAATTTCAGGTTCGAATCAATTTAAAGCACATGTTTTTGTATATTTTCAAACCATTTTTTTAAATTAAAAAACAAGTTTAATTGTAAATTTGAGAAAGAGACTAGAAGATATTAATAAGATAATAATAAGATGTTAATAAGAAGATATTCTATAATTTGTTATTACAATTGTAATTAAATTATTCAGCGATTTCATAATAAAGTTTCTTATGCATAACTGAAATGTTGCATCAGTAAAAATTTAATTTTGACTTTTGAATCCCTTCACTTTAATTCCATTTTTACTTCTTATGATGTTTCCTTGGATATTCTATTTAAAATTATACAAATAGACATGTCTATTTGTATTTCTATATTGTAGAATTTTAGTTTGATGAGAAAATACTTTAAATTAACAGTTTTGAACATTGAAAAGTTTAATAGCCGGGAATGTTTTTCTTAGGGTAACTTCTCACGAAGAAAAATTACAAAATTAAAAAATAAATTAATACATTTACATTCCATTACATACATTTGGAGAAGAATAATTATTGAATGCTCTTTTCAATCTTTTTCTTTGTTTGGAAAATGAATTTGAAAAATAAAAAAAAAACGTTGCAAAAAATGCATTTGGTAGGAGTTATAATTTTTCAGAAATTATTTTTTGAATTTTGAACTTTGCTCTGTGAAAAGAAACTCTTAGATTTCAGCAAGCAATCTGAAAATATTTAAAACAATTTCCCACGATTTTTATGATTTTTATCTAAAGTTAATCCAAAGAAATAAAATGTTTAATTTTTAATTAATGAAAAACAAAAGTACCGAATAATAAAGGCCCGAATTTTTATATTTTAAAAATCCAAATTTATCGAATTCTATGATTTCAAAATTATTCAATTAACGAATTATTAAACTAACTTAAATTTTTTAATTCGCAAAATTCAAATTTCAATAATTAGTAAATTAATGATTAAATATTCAAAATAATTATAAATTATTTCATCAATCTTGTCGTGCTAGATACTTAAAAGAAGTTTGAAATATTTAATAAATTACTTACCTAATCATTTAATTAATTATTTACCTTAAAATATATTTTCGGCAAATTTTAATTTCTCAATCTTAATTATTTAGGGAATTAAATAATTTATTACTTTTATAATTCGTTTATTATATAATTTTAAAATTATATAATTTAATTTTGGATTTTGGAAATTTTTAAATTTGAGAATTTATAATTCGATATTTCTATGCTTCGTCAATTTATCTATTCGGTATTTACGGTTATTCCCTTAAAGTGAAGCAGTTCCAGATAAAAAAGTCAAATTCAGAAAGGTTTCAATTCGGAAGCAGTTTTTTTTCATTTAAATTACAAGACTTCCAATTATGCAATTATGCATTGAAGGGTGTCACGGCATAACCGTGAAGTGCCACTTTTTCAAAACACGTTTTATTGGCTCAAAAATTCTCTAAAATTCCTCCGCACATTTTCATGAAAAAAATTTGAACTTTGCAATTGTTTAAACAAATTTTTGTTTGAACAAATTGTTTAAAAATACAAGATACGGGAAAACTAATAGCGCCATTCGATTCTGCGGAAAAAATTACATAAAGTCCATGTATTGGACAATTTTTTTGTCTACCCAACTTGTTATGCAGTATAAATACAAATTCTATAACATTTAATTGTTTATTTATACTTCGTCACCAATTGGTTCCATAAAAAAATTGCGAAATGCATATATAATTGATGTAATTTCTTCCGTATAATCGAATGGCATTATTATTTTTTCCGAATCTCGCTTGTTAAACAATTTGTTGAAACAATTTAAAAATAAATGTTTTTCTTGAAAAGTCTTCTATTACTTTTTATGCTATTAGAAATTCAGTCTAAAAAAGCATTTAAAAAAACATTTAAAAAAATTAAAAATCCGATGGACTTACACACGGTTTTGACCGCAGTCGACTTTTGACGCTATGTATGTCGAAAAGAATTAACTTTTTTAAAATTTTGTTTATTGAGATCTGTAGTGCTCCATCAAATCTCGAATGTACTTTCTAATTTTTTTTAAGAATTCAATTTTTAAAAAGGTTTTGTCTTTCTCCTGAAAAATTTATCTCGATAGATCTTCATGCTTTTGCCGCGACACCTCGCCTCAATTGCAAAAATTACGCTTCAAATTTAATTAAAATTAAATCAAATTAAACATTTCTGGTAAATAATGTATGTATGCTGATCTACGTAAATTTAATATTTTACTGCAATATAAAATTCCATTTATTTGGATCCATTGATCCTCTAAATCTTCTGCTCACTCGCCAGAAGTACATAATTCAAGTCATACTACTGCCTGGATATTCGTGGGCTCACTCTTTGGCTCACTCACTCACACAATTGACGGTGACTCATTCACGCGCTTTGACGCGGTTGCTATGGAAACAATGAAAAGTTGTAGAGGGCAGCACCTCGATATAGACGAAAAATAGTTAGCTATATATTTTCGCTATCCCCACTCCTGACCCTTGCCGCATCTAGGTAAAATATCTTTGATCTAACCTAAGCTTTCAAGATATTTATCTCGTATGAGCATTTAATTCAACGGAAAAATAATATTTTTGCTTCGATATTACCAGCGATATTAGTTTAAAGTATGTTCTTAGGATTTAAGAAACTAAAAAAAAAGTGAGCCGTCGCGGGACGCCTGCATGTGAAACATGAAGAAAGGATGGTGTATTGAATGAAGTGCAAATGGAAGTGAACAAATATTTAGATTTGTATTGTATAATATTGTATCTCACTGTATCATATTACAGCATAGTGTATCATATTGAATAATATTGTAGCACATCATATTATTTTGTATCATATTGTATCGTATTGCATCATATTGTATGATACTGTATCATATTGTATAATACAATATCATATTGTATCATATAGTGTGATAGTGTATCATATTGTATCATTCTGTACCGTATTTTATCATATTGCAACATATTGTATGATACTTTATCCTACAGTTTGATAGTGTATTATACTGTATCATAATGCACCATATTGTTTCAAATTGTATCTATTGTATCATATTGTATCACATTGTAACACACTGTATGATGCTGTAATATATTGTATAATACTGTATCATATTGTGTGATAGTATATCATATTGTATCATTATGTATCATATTGCATCATACTGTATCATATTGTATTGAACTGTACCATATTGCATCATATTGTATCATATTATTGTATGATACTGTACCTTTTTCCATCATATTATATGATATTGTATCACATTGTGTGTAAGGCCATTTAGCAAGACGGCGGACAAATCTTGTCCCCGAGCCATTAATCTGTGTATATTGCTTGAATTAAAAAAATGGCTGCAGTCCGCTATTGTACTAAAGATACTTTATTTAGCCCGCACAAGTTTTTTTTCGCTGTTCAGAATATTTTCGGATTATTCCATGAAGTATGGCCCGGTCGTCAGTCCTGTCACGTGTCCCTAGTGATGAAAAGTGAACTTCGTGCAAATATATTGACTATAACCACAACACTTTTCAACCTTTCTAATAGGTCCATAATATGCTACAGTATTCCTCTCCCAAATTCTACAAAAAACAAGAATTTCTTTGTTTTTTTTTTATTTTGTTAATTAAACTCAGAAGTCTTGTCCCCAGGGAATTGAATCGGGTGAGCGCCCACTTTAAAATACCGCTTAGCGGTTGTAAAATAGGCCGTAAAAGTGCTCTGCTGCATCACCTCGCTTCAGTGAGGCTTGAGTTACCCTGAAAGAAAGTCATTGGTGATTAAATTACTTTGTTTTTGCGATAAATTAAGTGATAATGAGTGCGAAATCTATGCGTACCTTTATTCACCGTCAGTCCTGTCACTTCCTGTTTCCACTAGTAATTAATAAAAATGATTATAAAATGATGGGGAGACAATACTTCGTTGCTGCATGAATACAATCTAGGTCTCAGAAGGAGCTTAAACGAGTTAGATGACTGCCAACCTTGCAGTGAATGGCGAAAACGTCAGTCCTGTCACAGTCAGTCCTGTCACGTGACACGGTCTGATTTTGGGTTTCAGGAATTACGTTTTTACTTACCTCTCTAATTTAAAGTACTGGTGAGGAGTGCAGTCAGTCAGTGTTCCTATTCATATATGGTATTGATGAAGGGGAAGTGGAAGCGTTAAGGTTTTAAGAAAGAGCCGAAGAAATGCAATATTTGGTTTTAAATAATGCAAATGAAAACGTACCTGGCAATAACTGATGTTCATAAAATTGAAAATCTTCGGGCAAAGGACGAGGGTTTTTTTGCTCATTCCTTAGTTGAGTACTGGTACTCCGGGCTCTGTTCTTCTTGCCTCGCATATACTGCTTGTGAAGTGTGATTAGTTTCTTAGCAATGTTTTTCGGGTCTTGCACAGGCAAGCGAGCCTTCTCATATGTAAACATACACTTCCCACACTACTTCATCGGCGGCTTCAGGGAGGGTCTTTTTTTTAGTAAGATGAACATAAAGAAACTTCCCTCTTAGTTGGTTATTTAGTTTAGTATGGGAGCGCGGATGTTTACTTTAGGTGAAGGGAGCAAACTTCTGTTGCACGTACGGATTTCCTCTCTTTGGAACTCATACTGCGATCTTACTATGCCACTTACACTACTTACACTGCTTACACTACACACACTAAATACACTCCCGTACTCTACGTACAGTTGCACACACCGTGCAAAGACTCACAACCGGACACTAGAACAAAAAAATCACTCGGCCGACCAAACGCCACAACAATTGGTCTGCTGCGAGTCACTAGTCTAACGCTGCAGAAGCGTCAAGCCGCCCCTAGCGGTCAAGGTCACGCAGACAGCTCACCAAACGTAGTTTCTAGACACAAATGACTATACGAGTATGCACTGTCTTATTGACTTTTTAACGTGTTATGTACCTATTATCCGTTATTAGGATGTTCCTAGCTATTCAACTCATACCTTACAAAATTTTAGGAAAGTTTTCGAAACTTCGTGATGATTAAGTGACCATTAAAAATTATGCGATCGAGCTGATTTTTTTTTGTATGACATCGTGTCGTGACACAGAACACAAATATGAATTACCTTTTTGACATTTTAAAAATTTTGTTTTTAACAAGCACCCTACCAAAACTGCTCCACATAATTGTTTTATTGCTATGTGATATTACTTTTTTTCTCAGTGCACTGTTAGAAAAATCTGTATAAAATTTTATACAAATGTATATGAAGTCATTTGCATACACGGTAGTTGAAATTTAGTATACATTAAAAGATAAATAGCTGTACTCTTTATATTAAATATAATATACAGGTCGGTATAGCAGCTTGCTTGAAAACTCAAAAGTTCTTTTGTTTCTTTAAATCTTATCAAATTTTCGCAGTTGAAGTAATAATCTAGAATTCGTCGATTAAATTGCTTTTTATGATTAAAGTGCAACGTACGTGTAAAATTCTTTCTAAAATTTGCCCTGAAGGATAGAAACTTAATGTGAGTACAGTTGACTGTAGGTTAGGTCTGTCATTTATTTTCGTAATTGAACTTTTCGACTTAGAACCAAATTTTATTTTTGATTAATTGTCAGAATATATCATGGTTTATTATTAAGAATCAAAAATTACTGCTAATCATATTTCGATTTTGTGTAAAACGGAATTATCTGAGCGATTATCATGAATGTATATGAAATTTAATAAGCACGTACCTAAATAGCGATTTCATATGCTTGAGATATTAATTTTAATATACAGAGTGTCCCAGACTCAAGTGTGCGGACGTATATAGCCGTCTAAAAACGAAAAAAATAAATAGAAAATTCCTTTTCCAAAAATCAGTTGAAGATTTAGTTTTTTAGTTATAAAACATTCAAGCTGGACCAATCAGGAGCGCCGTATAAACAGCCGTGTGTGAGTGAACGGGATTCCAACGTAGTGTTCTCCCGTCGCTAACCCCACCTCTGCGCTCACTTCCATAATACTGCGTTGAAATCTGGTTCACGGACACACGGATGAATGTTTTATAACTAAAAAACTAAAACTTCAACTGATTTTTGGAAAAGGAATTTTCTATTTATTTTTTTCATTTTTATATGTCTATATAAGTCCGTACACTTTAGTCTGGGACACCCTGTACATTGTTATTTTAAATTTTATGCTATTTTTAACAGTGTACCTGGCTTACAGTTTGTGGAAGGCCCTTTTAAAAGTTGTTTTATTGTTGATATGATATGATTGATGGGGACCTGACAGGATGCTCTAGAGGCCCTAGAGTGAAAGACTCTGGAGGACCTCGTATTAGTCTCTGAAAGCCCTCGCAGAAGGCACTGGAGGACTTAAAACAGCTACAGCGGTGGCGCCTACCCATCTAACCTTTTCTGGGCCAGAACTGGACCGGAGCAGAGTTCCAAATTCCCGAAACAGCGCGGTGGTAACTACATCATGTTGACGTATATTGACACGATTCGGCTGTGAAAATACTATTACGCTCGCTATAGCGGGTGTAAACGTTTTTACAATCCGCTTGGGGAATACAAATGCGTGGTCATCGTCGATTTGAAATCGGTCACTTTCCGCTTTCTCTACATGCGTGCAAAGACTAACTTGCAGAGGGGGTTGTATAAAAATACAGTTTTTGAACCTCCGAAATAAAAATTGATCCGCCACGAGATAAAGACAGATGTGTGACAAAGTTATAGGCTATAAAATTTAACTGGGTTTGATTAATCTAATTTTTGCAAGGATTAAAACACTGCAACGAAACTATCTCAAGTTAGGATAAAAAAAGCTTGCGATTATTCTGTGCATGTATTTGTCGTTCATGAATATGAAACGTGAGCAAACTGGGCCTATGGAATTAAAATTACGTCCATTTAGCCCAGAATTACCTGGTGGTCACCTCTATTTTCCTATGACCCGATATATTCGGTGTCCAACTGTCCACACGGAGACGAGTCAGCAATTTACACAACTAAAGGCAAAACGTGTTCGGTGCGTGGTCACGCACAAACCCGATTCGATGCTACTATAGAATATGGGTGCTTCAACAATCGATATTATACCGCGTGCGGTCATAAGATGGTGTGTGTGACTTTACATACGACATACTCTCAAAAAATCGTCGAATACCGACGTTTAAGTACCGAATAAAATGATAGTTCTTACCCACATTTGGCATGGATAACAACAACAAACATGATTGAATATAAACCTGGATACGGAGGTTATGAGAATTCATTAAACATGTATGTTTGGTAAGAATCACGCTAATATTATTAGGAGGTTATTGATAATTACAACCACATTCACAACTCTTAATGTAACTGTCGACCTGCCTGCAGCGTTTCTATCCAATATCAAGATAAAAAAGCTTGTCATTTCTCTATGAACTATGATTGACTTCTATACAAATAATAAAATCGGATTATTGAGTTCCACTTTGAAATATTGTTCAGACCAAAAACAGAACATAAGCAATTTAAAATGTTTTAATTCATCCAAGGTGCGGAAAATTGTATAAAATTGACCAATTTAAACCTGATTTAATGATTTATAAATATACAGGCAGAGATATTTTCTTATGAAATATATTACTTCTATTCGGAGATATGGATATAAGTAGAAAGTCGTTCGATGTTGCGAAATCGCTTTCTTTCGTCGATAAAATGCGGTTACGCGCAGCCATTTGCGCTACGCCAACTCGCATGGGGAATCCTCGATGCGAGACGATCTACCGTTTCTAATCACGGTAACATCGCGACTGAAAAATTGCATTCCTGGGTACGATCAGGATTGAGAAGATTGACTTTAAAATAGGAAAAAAGAATGAAAATTCCGGATCGAATATAATATTTTTAACTTACAAAGAACTTTATATATTATTATTATACCATTAAGCCATTTCCCTTTCGGGGTAGGCGTGACTTGCTCGGTTGGTAAATAGTAGTGTGTAGCCGGGCATATAGGTACAAGGTAGATAGGTATATAAGTGTTAGGTATAGATATTTTGAATTGATCTGGAATTCTCGTGTTATTTATTTAAATGACACGTTCATTCCGCAACACTGCTCCGAACCAGGTTGCTGATCAATCTCTTCAGCGATCACCCCAAGTGAAGAACCTCACAAAATTATTATGTGTGGTTCCCCACTTGGGCCCATTAGTATCCAAGGTCTTTGTTTCAGGCGTCATTCACTCTATTGTCACTCTATTTACAAACTATTTGTCGCCAAACTTTTCAGTCCTCGCATACTACTCTAACTTCCTTCACGTCCATGCATTTTTTCATGAAAACTCTCGTGTTTCTATGGCTTCTTATATCTCTTCGAATTAGTGTCTCATTCACAGATTCTAAACATTCATTCGGCGATCTACCTCTGGGCATTCTGCTATTTACTTTACCGTTATACACTTGTTTGTTCAGTGGTTCATCTTTCATTCTTTCAAGATGACCGAACCATCTAAACTGATTTCTTTCCCATGTGTCAATTATTGTCTCTTTTGCACCGCATTCGTTTCGGACTTTGTCCATCAGTGTTTTCCCGCATATTGTGCGTAGAGGTTTCATGCCAATCGCGTTAATTTTATTCCTGTTCTTCTCTTGGCAGGTCCATGTCTCGCTACCGTATATTGCAGTTAGTGCGAATATAGAATTATGTATGGCCATTTTAGCTTTTTTTGATATGTTTTTATTTCTGAGCATGGATCCTGCTCTACCGATAACCTGATTACCCTTATTTATGCGCCTATCTAACTCCTCATCTATTTTTCCGTCGCTAGTGAATAGGCTATCCAGATATACGTACTTGTCAACTTGTTCTAATCTCTCATAATTTAGGACAATGTTACACACTGTTTTCTCAGTTTTTTTCTTCAAACACCATGATTTTTGTTTTATTTACGTTAATTTTAAGGCCCATGTTTTTCATTCTTGTATTAAGTTTATTCAATATTTTTTGCAAGTCCCCGATGTATTCTGCCATAAAAATCTTGTCATCTGCGAAAGCTAACCCACGTAACTTCACTGTTTCGAGATCTACACCTACTTTGTCGAAGAGGGTCGTTCTTAGACACCTATCCATAAATATGATAAATAGCCATGAGGACATAACGCAGCCTTGTTTCACGCCTTGCATAATATTGAACCAGTCACTCAGTTTCCCATTTACCCTTACACTCACTTTATTACCTGTATATATAGTTTTTATCGCTTGTAGGAGCCATCCATTGACTCTGTACTCTTTAAGGACTTCCCAAAGTTTACTTCTATTTACCTTGTTGAATGCTTTTTCTAGGTCAACAAATGCACAGAAAACTTTCTTTTCTACTCTCAAGCTTTTTTATGTGAGCTGTACATGATCTTCATGGCATAAATCCACTTTGAGACTCCCATGTCTTTTCTTCTGTAATTTTCATTACCCTACGAATAAGTATTCTTGAGTATATTTTGCTTATGGTACTTACTAAGCTGATACCTCTGTAAATACTGCAGTTGCTTTTATCTCCCTTTCTTTTGTATATTAGTACGATAATCGCTTTTCTTCAATCGTCTGGGACTTCTCCCATCTCGATACATAAATTTATCAATTCGCACAACCTGTGAGGTATGTACTCGCCACCGTATTTAAGCATTTCAGCGCTGATACTGTCTACACGAGCAGCCTTACCGTTTTTAAGTTCTTAATTATATATCTCTAACCCCAGTGACATAGACTTTTCCAATTGAGTTTTCTAATGCATTATGATCTATGTCGCAGTTCTGTTGCCCTATATCTTCACCTCCTAATAGTTCTTTGAAAGAGTCTTTTAAAGCGTCTACTATCCCGTCTATATCATATAGAATTTCACCTTTGCTGTTTCTCATGCTGACAAACTCTGTACTTTTACTTTCCTTAAACAGTTTAAATAATAGTTTCATAATTCCTTCAAAGTCGTTTTGTATTTTCTTCTCTTCTTCTATTTTGATTTTGTCTTTACTCTCCTTAACTAGTCGTTTAACTTTCCCCTTTTTGTGTCTGTAATCATTTTTGAGCCTATTTCTCTCCTCGTCGCTAAGACCTGCGATGTTCAGTGTTTTTTTGTGCGCTTCCTTCTTTTCTTTTTGGGCTGCCTCCATTTCATCATTCCACCATGCATCACGAGATTTTTTTCCTACAACCGCTGTACCACATACTTCGGTCGCAGTTTTAACAATGATATCCCGTAACAAAGTCCACGCGCCCTCTATATATTTATTGCTTATAAGCGGTTCCCAAGTTGCCCTATCTATGCGTTCGTTTAACCTATTTTGAAACTCTATTCGCACTTCTGGTTCCTGTAAATTTTCAATCTTTATTCGCGTTTGTTTTGTTTGTTTTGTTCTCTTCTTTCTCCATCCCCGCCCTAAGTTTATTTTTGATACTAAAAGGTAATGATCAGTGTTGCATTCGGAACCCCTCATGACTCTTGTATCTTTGACAAGTTCTCTTAATCTTTCATCCGCAATAACGAAGTCAATTATACTGCGGTTATTTCCTTTACACCAGGTGTACGTGTGGATCATTTTATGTCGAAACCAAGCATTGGTAATAAATATGCCCTTTTCTAAGCATAAGCTAACTAATTCTTTCCCGTTATAATTTTTTCTTGTTGGATCCCCAAAATTGCCTAGCACCCTTTCTGTATCTGTATCCTGACGTTGGACGCCGACCAATCCGTTCATATCTCCTAGCAGAATTATTCTTTCACCTTGATCGCAAGTACTTATTGTTTCATTTAAAGTGTCCCAGAAGGCGTCTTTGACTTCTCTCGGATCACTATCAACTGGGGCGTAGCACGCTATGATAAATAATCTTCTGATTCATACGTTCATTCTAATACATAGCAATCTGAGCGATATATATCCATGATCTTTGAGATGCTGCCTTGCTTTTTGATTAATAATTAAACCGACCACTTGACTAGCATGTGATTCACTATCTACTCTTGACCATATTTCGAAACCACATTTCAACACCCCATTTTGTATGTTGCTACTTTCGCAACCCTTTTTCTTCGTCTCAGGTAAACATAGAATATCTAGTTTCCTTACGTGCAAAGTTTCTCGTAGTTCTCTTATTTTAAGATCATTCACTCCTCTAGCATTCCAAATACCCAGTCTCCATTCATCGCATGAAATTCGACCTTTACGTTTACCGTGTGTATGCTTTCCGTCAATCAAAGTTTCAGTCCATTCCGAGGCTACTTTATTGTTTGTATCATTCATGTTTAGATTGTACACCCAACTACTAACTGTATGCGCGAAATTTTCGTTGCGATTCGAAATCATGTCCAAGTTAAGTAGTAATTCGTCTTACGGGGGAGAGTCTAGTTGTAACGTCAGTCCCACCAAAACTTCTGCCTTCAGCAGCGTTGTATTAGACAGGAGTTTATATGTTCCCATCTGCCAATTCCCAGCCTGCCTCCGGGCATGGAACCAATAACTCTTTTTTTTCTGAAATAGTATGCACTTCAAGGAGTTTCAAATTACATTTACGTCTGTTTTGAAAATTAAACCGCTGCGGATCTCGAGAAAAATCGACAAAGACCTAATGTCTGTTTGACAGTATTTCTTGAAATCTCTTAAAAACACTGTAACGGTCCAAAATTTCTAAAACTTCTTGATAACATTTTATCTTATTGATTTATTTATTTTTTAATCATTATTAATATGGATTGAAAATTCTTGGGTCTTTGAAAAGCTGTGAAATTTATGAATTTTTTGAGTAGATTTTGAGGCGTATTCAAAATATTATAAAATTCCGTGATATTTTGTGTTTCAACAACTGAGAAAGGAAGATAGTCCTGCGAAAAATATATATACATACATATACAATACACATAAATATTTTCATCTATTTGAAGTAAACAAAAAATCGTTAAATAAAAACATGCGAAATCCCCCCCCCTCCCCCACCCCTCGCGGGTAAGCATAAATAGTTCGATTTTAAGAGATATCATCAATTTTCTCCAAAAGAACTTTAATTTTTGAAATTTCAGCGAGAATTCATGGATAAAATGGTTTTAAATCCTTGAAAATCACAAGAGTACTGAAATTAATGTTTAGAAAAAGAAAAATTCCGTAGAATCTTTTTAAATTGCCTTGGAATGATTTAAAGTATTTGAAAATCTCATAAAATTACCCAAATCAATTGAAAATTCCTTGGTATTTTATACAAATTCCCCTAAATATCAAAAGTCCTTTAAAATATCTTGAACCTCATAATTAATAGTAATTAACAAACAACAACAAAACTTATCTGCAAAGTTGACTCAATTATTCGCTCCGGAAACGACTCTTGCCTTCGAGGATCTCTAACATATGAAAGAAAAAATAATAGGTTCAAGAATTCGCATGTGAAATTTATATTTAAAATTGTTAATACTTTTTTAAATTTGATTTAGTTAACATTTAAGGGAATTTGTATAATTAAGAAATGTGTACTTCTCCAAATAACGTTTGTGATTATTGGGAGTTTGTCCCTGACGCTATTGTTCCGCGCAGTCACTTTTCTTAGGATCTGTCGGTCGAAACCTCTCGACCGCTGGTGTGTAGCGGTAGTGGTGTTAAGTGTGGTGGCTCGTTCGGTCGGCTGTGCGGTGTCCAGCTTTTTCTTTTCTGTTCAGTTTTGAAATTCGTGCCAGGCACTCGTGACCTTTTCATGGTCCAAGTTCAACGCGCTACATTCTTTAAAATGATATTATTTACTGATTCGAGTTTCAACCCTTGCCTCTCGGTCTGTTTTTGACTCTCACTGGGAGAGGTCGCGAAAAAGCCAAATTGAGATAAAAGTCACATACGTACCCCGCTCGCGAATAATCATAAATTCTAATTTCATAATGCATACTCTGCTGCAAATTGTTCTCAGTTCAAATAAGTAATCTTTTTACAGTATCTAGTGTTTTGCCTTCTCAGGTATTTGTGAAATAAAGTGATTTTCCCGATTCAGTCGTTTTCTAGTGTTGTGGGAAGTGACGAGTCGGATGACATAAATTCCTCAGTAGCGTCGGGATCGATCGTTCCGAGAACGATCAAGGTCGTAGCTTCCGGAGCCTACATCTGGGCTGAGTCAGGTATGTTACGCTGGCACAAGTCTACCAAACAAACTATTTTTTCGTATATCGAAAGTGATGATTGCATTTTGAATCGCGAGTTGGAACTCGAATTATGGTTGAATTAGATTAGAAAGTATAATAGTAGAATCTCGACTGGCCTATTTGAATATCGGTTGATTTTTAATTTTTGTAAATTAGAAGTTTTACTTCAATTAGAGTGACAAGACGTTGTTCCCTACTGCCAAACGACAGTGGGACAGCGGAAATGTAACTGAGAAAGCAGACGATTTGAAAGTAAATATAGGAGGCATTGGATTCGAACGCAACTCTCATCCGCTGCTGGTGATATATGTATAGAGATTAGAGAATAAATACTAGACACAGGAAACAGCATTTAGAATCGAATAAATATAAGTAGGTACATAGAAGTTAAAGTTCAATAATTCACATTGATTTATTCATAGGTTTATGATGAGCAACTGAAAAATCAGCAATATGTTTTAATTTCAAATCGGAAGACAGTACTTATACACTTAGAAAACGATTTGGTTGAATCTACAATATTTTTATTGGTTCAACCATGGAAGATGCTTTTTATATGGACAACAAAATATTTGGTTGACCAAATCACATATTCTTTTAATTGTATGTCATTATAGTTGTATCTTTCATTAAATCAAAACAATACGAGAAAAAGTAATCAAACTCTGCACGTGGAGAAAAGAAATCTTTATAGAATTTTTAGGTACTTTACAAAAATTAAGGATATTAAATGTCCTTAATTTTTGTAAGGATAGCATAGTTTTTTCTGTGAATCTAAAAAAAAATCGTTAATTCATACAAAAAATTCCACAAATCTAGCACGATTTTCTGTAAATATTACAGAAAACACACACAGTTCCACCATTCTGTGTGATGAGCGGCCTTTTTCTGAGTGCAGCATCTCCAAAGTTTATTTAATTGTTTAGACCTCATTCACAAAAATAATATGTAATAAAACGGTAGTATTGTTGACAAAAAACCATTATGCAAAGTTGTTTGAGCAAATTTCACGGTAGTGAAATTTTAAAATTAGTTTCGGAAAGCAATCTAAACAGGAAGCCTCGCAGGAAGCCTATTTTCTCTGTTTCTCTAAAAGTCTAAAACAGCCAAGAGCACATGGTCGGCTAGGTATATGTGGCACTTAAAGCGCACGTGTTGTCTGCACAATTTTCAGTGGCGGAGGCAAGAAAAATACATGAGACGATGCTTGACTGGTTGCTCACTGTGAACCAACGTGACATGTGCATAGCGTTTTCACACGCACTCATGCGTCAATAAACGTATGCATTATGCATCGATAAACGCAATCATCGTAGCGTGCAAGACTCTAGAATAACGTTATATTTTGAATGGAACAGTAATAACATCTCCGTGACGAAAAATTTACAGAATTTTCATAGAGAATCTATTTAACAAAATACCATTACTATTCCAGAAAATAATTCCACCCGAGTCGAAATATAGGCCCTACTTTGATGCTCTAAGTGGAAGTATTGCTTCTACTTTGAAGCTGCTTATTCTACTAGCTCCTACTTAGCCGCTCTTGAAGATATTTTCATTCTATTTTGCTTCTACATAAATCTTAGCCCCTACCTTGCAGCGCTTGTCTCTACGTTCTTGAGTTTTATTAACGTCTCCTTTGAAGCTCTATAATCTTCACAGAATTTTTAAGTTCTCTTTTAACGCTCTGTAACTTTTTGTATATTTTTAACTCCCCCTTAGACACTTCTCAATCTCTAAATTTCAAAAATAATTTTTTTAACTCCTCGATAAACACTTCTTAATCTCTGTATAACATTTTATAATAATTTTTGTTAACAAAAATCAAATACAAAGTTTGATCTGATATCAAGACATCACATTTCTCTTCACATTTCTTAAAAAATATTGTAATCATAAGCAATTCCATGTCAAATCATCTCAAGGATTTGAGCTATTGTTAGTAATTCAGATGAAAATTCTAGTATACGTTCTTCAAGGTGTTGAAAGAAAAATGCTAGAGTAATTTTTTTCCTAATCCAAAAACTTGAGGGATATTCAAAATTGAAAATTTTGGTCCTCTTTTCCAAAATTTTCAAAACTTTCGTGATTTTAGTGATATCGAGGTCCTTTTTTTTTAATTCTTCGTAATAGGACGCAGTTAAAAAAATATATATATTTCTAAAACTGCGTCCTATTACGAATAATTCAAAAAATATACCTTAATATAATTAAAATCACCAAAGATATGAAAGTTAAAGAAGAAAAGACAAAAAATTTTAATTTGGACTATTTCCTAAGTTTTTGGATTTTTTCAACAATTATTTCGGGTTTTTTCCTTGCAACATCTAAGAGGAAGGATACTAGAATTTTCATCAAAACTATTAACAATGGCTGAAATTCTTCAGATGATTTACCATGGAATTGCTCTTATATATTTTTTACTCTGTAGAGTAACTTCTTTTATGAAATAGATAGGATAGCGACTACCACGTACCTATAACTGTATAATGTTATCTTTGATATTATCTTCATATATATTTTCTTTTGCTACAGTCGGCACCAGGAGCCGTTTGTCTGATTGGGCGGTTTTTAACGACAATGGACCCGAAAGTACAAACACGGTTAGAAATAAGGAAATGAACATTTCTCTGATATAATTAGACCTGGAATCTAACAGCTTTGACGTATTATTAACTTTGATTTATTGACTTCGCTGTCTTTGTAGTTCGCATACAGTAACTGAAATTTTAAATTTTCACGCTCAAATATGGCGTCGCTGCCTTGACGCCTGCGCTCGCGTAACAAATACTTTGTTGTTTCCTCCCAGCTCGAACAACGCAGTTTGTAGAAATGTCAATTTTATTGGTTATAGTCAAAGAAAATATCTTTGTTTTCGTGATAAATATTAAAATAATAATATCTGAAATGCCTTCAAGAGAAAAGAAGTTTGCGCTGGTTTGGTGGATAGATGATAAAAAACAAGATGTCATACACTTATCAATGATTCCGAAGGAAAGTAGAGAAGTAGGCTGAATATCTCTTTTAAAGTCAAATGATATGAAAGAAAAAAAACAATTCAGTTGGAAGCTAAAGTGCTAGCTATTAGCGGTAAATAAATCACTTTACTTTACATTGTACTATATAATTACATTTTTCATAATAATGAATCAAAATCTAACTAACTTGCATTCAATTCAACCAAAAAATACTTTGTATACATATTATTTCATAATTAGTTACTTATTTTTTTTGCAAAACCCTCAAAAGATAATTTTATTTCTATTAACTTCCATTACTTATTTACAGAATTTGTTAAAAATAATTCATAGTGTTTTCATTCCAATACCACAATAAATAATATTGACAATATTTAAATATTTACAACTTATTTTATTAATTTGTTTTAAAATATCCCGCCATTTAAATTTTCTTTAATGGTATTTATTTTCAAAACTGTACCCTATTATGTCATTTATTTTTCCATATTCGATTCTGAAACTATTTAACTTGATTCTTCAGACGACCGAATCCATTTTAAATCAGGCAGGGTTCTGCATTTGGAATCGCAGAATCTCTCGGAAGGAAATATGTTGTTTTTCGGAGGTTATTAGGCGATACGTATTTTTCCGATTTGCAAAAAAAACAATCCCAAAAAGTTAGGCGTATTTGAATTTTGTGCAAAAACTCAATTTTTTTCTTCAAACCTCTATAACTTTTGACCTAATTGAGTGTTCATCGTCTTCTGCCGAAGCGCGACAGAACATTGAAAAAAGGTTTAAAATTAACAAAAGGGTTTTTTCTTGGAAAATGAAAGATCGATTTTCTCAAAAAACCCACTTTGAATTTTTTGTCATTTTTTAAACTTTTACTTTGATAATGAAGATATCTTGTAAGTCTGCTGGCATGATGCTGATAAGATGCCTTTCTTCTATGATTAGAAACTTTTCAAAATTTTTTGGAAAAATAGAAAAAGTGTGGTTTTCCAGAAAATGTATTTTTTCATGTTTTCAAAATTCGAAGAAACGAATGAAAAAGATTTTCTTGAAAGCCCCACACTTTTTATTCTTCTGAATGTTTTTCAAATTTTCTGCTAATAGATGGAAGGCATTTTATAAGCACCTTGCGAGCTAAACTATTACCAAAGCACGAGCTTAAAAAAAAATTGGCATATAATTAAATGTGAGTTTTTTGAGAAAATCGATTTTTAATTGTTTGATAAAAACCACTGCCATTTTGTTAATTTGGAACCTTTTTTTCAATTCTCTATCGCATTTTGGAAGAAGACGATAAACGCTATATTTTTTATTAAGAATATAACACAGTAACATTTTTAGTTAATGGGGCATTAACCCAACTTAATATTGTCACTTAGCACTATTGTAGTAATAATAATTATCTTCTTAAGATTATAACAAATTTATTATTTTGAAAGAATATTAAAATGCATAAACGTCTTCTACGTATATGTGATTGAACAATAAAAATAATTAATAAGTTTATATTTATATGGGTTCCGAAGGCGAAAAACCAACATGAGTACAAGTGGAATCGCAAAACAAGAAAAACGAGCACTGCCGTACAAGGTAAAAAGATACATAAGTGACATTGCGGTTTAGGGTTATTCTCTTAGACTTGGCAATGGAAAAGTCGACCTAAGCGACAATGTCACTTATGTATCTTTTTAGTTTGTACGGCAGAGCAGGATAATAAAACTTATGCTGCTCTATAATATGTGTACTTCGATATTTATATCCTAATATGTTTTACTTCATTATAGAACTTCGTTCGTTTTTGAAACACAGTGTTACAGGTTTATAATTGTTCATTTTGTGATATCAATAATTACTTCGTTCTATTTTAAAAGATTCTAATACAAAAATTATAAGGAAAAAAGGATTTATAACTCATCAGTGAAAGGAATATAAAAGCGCACGGAAAACATATTAATTGACGAAAGATTAACAAAAGTTGAGTGAGTCGAGGACACTGTGACATTGTGTACATATTTCTTAACATTTTGTATCTTCATTCAACAACAAATAGTAGTTTTCATTTTAAGTTCCATAAAACTTAGGATCTGTTGACGAATGAAAAAACCAAAATTATGTTGTATATTCATTTATTCAATATTAGATACACGTTGTTTTCAATGCTCAATAAGAAATTGTTGTTGAATGATTATGCAAAATAACTTAAAATATTGCGCAAATGTCGCTATGTTTTCGTCATACTCTACTCTTGTTAATCCTCCGTAAATAATTTTATTCTTTCCGGGAAGGTAGAATGTGGAGCATTAAAGTAGAAGCAAAAACTGAGCCCCTATTTTGATGCTCCAAGTGGAAGATTTGGAAATTTGTGCCCATTAGAGCGCCAAAGTAGGGGCAAAAATCGCATTGGAATAGCTTCTACTTTAAAACCTTAGCCCCTACAAATGACAGCGTGAAGAGCGTCAAAGTAGGGTCTATATTTCGACTCGGGCAACTTTAAGCGCACTGAATCGAGCACCCAGAATGCTGAAACCATGACCAGATTTCAATATGCTTTAACACTAGAGTCCCTGTTTAACAGTTCCCTATTTAACAGACAAGGGGGTCCAAGGGGGCGAGAAAGAAGCACTGCTAGGTCAGCGGAGCAACTCCACAACAACGTAGGAGTGTATGAAAAAAGCGGGCAGTATCCCCCGCGGTTAATCGTGTCGGCTGCTTCAGTCATTTTGTCAGTTGCAAATATGTCGCAGCAAATTCGCTTCAGTGTTTAGTTTAAGATAAAAAAATTTCGAAGAAAAATAAGAGGAAGCGATTATCTTTTCAAGAGAAATACGAGCTGTTGAATGAAGTAAAATCTGGTGCTTCAAAACAGTCCATTTTACGGAAATATGATATCGCTGAGAATACCCAGTCATTTTTTAACTAATATTCAATTGTTCAAACAATTTTAATTTGTTTAAACATTTAAGAGTATTCTTAAAAATTCTTAGTGAGAAAATGTTTCTCCTGCTTTCTTTAGGTACACACAATATTTGCTTAAACAAATACGTATTATTTAAATGATTGTAAAATTATTGAAAGAAATTATTTTATTATTATTGATTAAATAACTCATAATATCTAGAAAATACGTCCATTTCGCGAGTTAGCTGAAAAAACAAACATTTAAACAAATTTAAATTGTTTAAACAATTGAATATTAGTTAACAAATGATTGGGTATTCTTAATTTACTAATCAATGATTATTGATGTAAAAAAAACTTTTAAAAAGCGTCAATAAACCGCAATATTAGGGTAAGGAGGGGCAGCGTCGGCCAGTTAACAGTCAATGACTTTTTTAAAGTTAATAAGATGTGGAATTGATCCACTTTTTTTAAATTTCGAGTCCTACATTATTGTATGTCATATTTCTATAAGTATTAATTACATTAATGAAACAATGATTTAATAATTCAATTATTTCCAACAAGCTGTATTTCGTTGCCTTTGCCCCACACCCGGGGGCAAAGGCATCCGCAGCTTTTTAGGAAAATCAAAACATCTGAAGATGGCAAAACATGATGGTTCGCTTCTGTGATATTTTATATACTGGAAAAATTACCTTAAAACATTTCCAGCAAGAAGAATAAGTTATTTTTAATAAAAATAGTGATAGCTGCGATATAACCTCTTATGCGTTGACATTGCACTAGAGACGGACTACGCGCAAAGGTTTCTACCATACCGATACAAAACACCCGCTCTACCGACCGGATTAAAAATAATAATATTCAATAGTTTCTTGCATGTAGCCCAGAAGATAAGTGGCTGTCCTACATTACCGATCACTCATCGACAAAACTTATGACACGTTCATAACCTAAGCACGTGTTAGCTATTATTTTGGTTATGCTTCCCCCACTGGTAAGGCCTCATTTATTTACGATATTTAAAACATTGGGGGCTTGAATTAGGTTAAACTATTATAATGAAATAATGTGATATTGTGTAATCTGTCAAAATATAAAATTTTCATACTGTAAGTATTGCCATGAATGTTGAAAACTTTATATTTCTACTAGCGAATCTTCCATTCTTTCGTTGTCAAAACTGTTTTCTGCATCATTTTTCTTTTACATCGACAATTTTCAAGATTTTAGTACGTAACACTATCTCTATGATATAATAGATTTATTTAATGCAAAGTAATATTAAAATTGTTAAATAATAGCGATGTTATAAGCAAAGTTACCTTTGCCCCACCGGTTGCCGCTGCCCCTCCTTACCCTACGTAAAATTCACATTTGTCACTTATGGGGTTTTCTTTGGGGACCCACAAGAGTGGCTTAAAATTATTCATCCTCAAAATTTAGGATTGATTCTTATTCTCTTACAAATTCTGAACAATACTCTAAAACACAGAATTATTTGTAACATATTATCAGGTTAAAATATTAGATTTACAAAAAGCTGACTTTTTCCCATGTTAAATCAATGTGAAACTTAATGGTTTCCCGCGACCCCTAAATATTAACCGATTTTGCTGAAATTTGAAGATCTTTTTTTTTGCATTCGAACAAAGCGGGGGGGGGGGGGGGAGAGCAGAGAAATTCGAGAAAACAAAATGCACCAACTATAAATAAGAACCACACTAACACGCACATACTTAAAAATCGGTACTTTGATAAAGTTTGATTTTCGAGCACAAGAATTGTCACGTTCATTATGATCTAAAACCAAAGCGGCGAAAATACCAAGAAAATATTTTTTTGGGAGAAAATTTTAACAGAAATGGTTCATACGGCCCTGAATGTTGATGGTTCGGAGAGTCCCGATATAGCCCCAAGGCCATTGAGGGTACCCCCGAGACGGCGGCTATATCGGGACTCTAGTGTAGTATATTGATGATCTTAAGAGGGCTGGGGACACCCGTGGGAATTCTGAGTTGAGTGTGCGAGAGAGACAGAAATATGATAAGCATGCCTAAAAGGATGGAGCTTGTTAGTTAGTATTGAAATCTTACTTTTTAATTGCTAAACAATAGTGACAAACCGAGAAATTAGTCTTCAAAAGTAGGGTAACTTTGACCGAGCATATTTTTAATATCATCGATATTTATTACAATTTGACAAATGTTAGTTCTACCTTATTTATTTACGAATCCGGACATACCATATACGTTAAAATTCTTGCCAATTGTTGTACATAAAATAGCCGCAAGAAGTCGAAATAAAGTTTGAAATTTTGAAAATACATACTCTACTTGAATTTTCGTATAATCGAAACATATCATTGGGATAGTTTCAAAATATACATGATATTCAGTGAAAATTTTAAATTATATTTCTCAAAATACTAGAAAAAAAAAGCGTTTTGTATTGAAATCTTTCTATTTAATTGTTAAACAATCGTTACAAACCGAGAAATTAGTCTTCAAAAGTAGGGTGCCTTTGACCAAGCACATTTTTAATATCATCAATATTTATTAAAATATTAATATTATATTAATTATATTAATATTAATAATATTTATTAAAATTTAACAAATTGTCGTTCTACCTTATTTATTTACGAATCCAGGCATACCACATACGTTAAAACTTCGATTAGACGAAAATTCAAGTAGAGAATTTTCAACATTTCAAAACTGTATTTCGACTTCTTGCGGCTATTTTATGTATAACCATTGTTAACAATTATGACATGTGTGGTATGCCTGGATTTGTAAATAAATAATTTCGCAAATTTTAATAAATATTGATGATATTGAAAATATGCTTTGTCAATGTTACCCTACATTTGAAGACTAATTTCTCGGTTTGTAGCTATTATTTAACAATTAAAAAGTAAGATTTCAATACAAAACGCTTTTTTTCTAGTAAATAGAGAAATTTAATTCCGAATTTTCACTGGATATCAAGTATATTTTAAACTATCCCATTGAAATGTTTCAATCAGACGAAAATTCAAGTAGAGTATTTTCAAAATTTCAAACTTTATTTCGACTTTTTGCGGCTCTTTTATGTATAACCATTAATATTATTTGTGATTCTTTCAAAGAGAATAATAGTATATTGTGCTACAAGTTGAAAAAGCGAGAGATTTAAAACGAGTGCGAAGTTAGCCACCCGAGCGGAGCGAGGGTGGCTATCACACGAGTATTAAATCGTCGCTTTTTCAATGTGTGGGACAGGAAACTTTTTCTATAATTTTTTTAAAAAGTGCTAGTTTTTGTTTACCTGTTTTTTGTGTAAAAAGGAGGCGATTTTTTGTCGATTAACGCAACAATAACAATGTATTTTCGGAGAACCTGACGGCGTTTTAGGTTAGGGACGGAGTCGGAAAATAGAATGAAGTTGGCTGCGCACGATGCACGAGCACACCCGAGGCAGCACGAACACACCCGGAGTAACACGAAGTAGTTTGCACTTTATTTACTTTTTTCACTGTGCCTCACTTTTGTCGCTGCGCCCATTTACTTTTGGAAGTGTATAGATGTCCGGTGCCGGACGCCAGGTTGGTATCCGGTAGATTGCTGTGATTGGTTACACGGCAATGGGCGGAGTCTGCCGGACTGCAGCATCGAGTGTACGGCATTTGACTAAGTACATTTCTTATTTTCTTGTGACGTACGTGTTATATTGTCGCGAGTGTAGCCAGTGTTATCAACATTTCCTGTTACAACCAGTAGTTTTACTACAACTGTTTGCTGAAAATGTAACCATTTTGTAAAAAGTCATCCTTTTTTTAAAAATTCAACTACTTTTTGAAAATTTGTCTGTTAAATTTAAAAATTAATCAAGTTTAGTAGAAATTCCATCTTTATCGGATGAAAATGCAACTGTAGGTTTTGAAAATTCAACAATTTTGTTAAAAAGTCATATTTTTTCGTTTAAAATTCAATTGTTTTGTTGAAACTTCATCTTTTTGGGTTGAAAATGCAAGTATTTTCGTAGAAAGTTTTCTTCTTATTTGAAACTCATATTTTTATGTTGAATACTCAAACTAAAATCTTTATTGGATGAAAATTCAACTATTTTGTTTGGGTTTTTTTCAAGGAATGAACGCAAATTCTTTACAGTCAACTAAGATTGTCTTTCTGATAACTTTTCACTATTTTTTGTAAATCTATAAAAGTTATTAATTATTCAAACAACTTTCATAAACAAATTCAGAATTTGCATATTTTTTAAGAATAGGCTCAATTTGTTTCCGAAATCAGTAAAGAATGAATTTCCAATAACTGTTTTTTACGATACTTTGCACATTCAAAATAATTAATAATTATCAATTATTTAATAAATAATAATTATAAATTATTCAAACAATTTTCATACACATATTCAGAGTGTGGCTGTGTTTCGAGGAATGTGCACAATTTGTTTACGGAGTCAAATAGGATTATATTTCCGATGACTTTTTACTATATGTTTTGTAACTTTACAAGAATTATTAAATATTTAAATAATTTCGTTAACAAAAATTCAGAGTTTCGCTTTTTTTAATGAATAGGCTCATTTTTTTACGAAATTAACTAAGAATATCTTTCCGATGACTTCTTTCTATAATGCTCTGCAAATTTCTGAGATTAATTATTTAAACAATTTTCATGAACAAATTAAAAGTTTGGCTATTTTCCAAAGAATAGGCTCAATTTATTTTCGAAATCAATGAAGAATGCATTTTCAATATCTCTTTTCTACGATACTTTGCACTTTTACAATAATTATTAATTAATTCAACAATTTTCATACAGATATCCAAAACTTGGCTATTCTTCAAGAAATTGGCACCATTTTCTTACGGACTTTTTTCAACGAATAGGCAACATTCTTTACAGAATTAAGTAAGACATCTTTCCGTTGCCTTTTTCTCATAAGGCTCTGCAAATTTTCAAGAATGAATTATTATTATTTCTGAAGAATCTTTAGTGATTTGTTTTGAAACAACTCCAGAATTTACTTTTTATCTTTAAATGTCATTTACTATGATTTGAAAGAAATTTTTTCCCGAATCGTCTTCAGGAATTAATTTTGGCTTCCAAGCATCGTACAATCAGTTTCAAATACTATTCGAAAATCAATTCTGTAGTGAGTATTGAATTTCCATATTAGTTGAATACTTAATTGTTAATTGGATATATAAAAAGGCTTGGTTGGTGTTCGCGATTTTTATTCGTTGTAGATAACAATTATAATTTTAGACTTATTCTTTATCATTGACGCGGCTTATTCTGTTCCTGAAAATATTCTTCACAATAAATACTCCACAATGAATACACTTCTAAAATTAGAACTGACAATGGCTCCCACAAATGAAGAATTTTATATTCACTGTACACCCTGTATATGCTGCAGTCCGGCAGACCCCGCCCACTGCCGTGTAACCAATCATAGCAATCTACCGACGTTCACTTTTGACACCAAAAACAGGTGGAAAAACTGGCACTGTTTCGCAAAATATAGAAAAAATTGGATTGAAGTGATGTGTTTGTTTCGAAAAACAACTTTGGGATGGCGGACGTTACGACCCAGCAGATTTTAGAGGAATGGGGCCTAGAATCTCTGATAGATACATTTCAAGGTAAGTGATTTGTACATTTTATTTATTTATTCTTTTTTATTTTCTTAAATCCTAGGAACACACTTTATCCTAATATCGCTGGTAATATCTAAGCAAAAATATTATTTTTTCGTTAAATTAAATGCGCATACGAGATGAATATATTGAAAGCTTAGGTTAGATTATTCACATTGGAAGTGAGTATATATGTATTACATGAATGCTTCAAGGTCAAGCTTGGCTTCAGAATTTTTAATTTTAAATGGACATAATCATTTGTTACTCCAATAATGACGAAAGTAATCAAATTTGTCATTAAGTTTTTTTAAGTTCTATTCATACCTGAATAATATAAAAAGGTTCTGAATTTAAAGTGAAGTACCTAGTGTTTGAGGTTATATGACATAATTATTTTGAATCTAAAGTTATGTTTTGTAATTCAGTGATTATTGGTCAGGACATATCTTTTTGCAGAATGCGGAGTAACTCCACTATTTGAATCTGAAATTATAATATAGACGTTATGAATAAATTCAAAAAATAATTTTTTAAATCCTACTTGACTAAGTATTTTTTGTTTTTTCATATCATTTTATTATTTAGTGTGTGTTTTGAAATATAAATATATGTCCGTCATAAAAATAATATGACCATCGTAATAATAATATGATCATCGTAAAACTTGAAAATATGAATAAATTTCAGATGAATAAAGTATACACTATTTAATTTTTAGCTGAAGGAATTGATTTGGAAGCATTAAATGCTCTAACACCAGGCAGTAAATTTGTACAAAAGCTTTTGGAAAATGAGATGTTGGGTGTTCAAATCAAATTTGAACGCAACTTGTATGAGTATGTACACTCAAATGAAAAACTTGAAGTTCCTCTTAAATCTGTGACAAGTGAATCTACTAATAACACTAGTAAGCAAAACAATTACTCGAAAGATAAGCAACTACAAGAAAACATCGCGAATCAGTCCACAAACAGTGAGGTATGTATTTTCTTACAATTTTTGGATTGGATTATTCTTTCTATGACTTATTTTGAAGATATTCATGAAATGAACAATAAAATCAAATAGCAGGCTATAGATGTTTAAAAATAAAAAAAGGAAGAATTTATTTGAATTTTAATGTACTGCAGAATGAAATTATTGTAACACTCGATGATACTCCTGGAGAAAATTTGTGTGAAGTGAATAAAGAGAATCTGTATCCACAGAATGAACAGGAATATTTAACCAAAAATAATAATTTTTCGACAATCTACCGTCTTTGGTAATAAATTGAACCTTAAAAAACTAAATTGTTTGTTGATTAAAATTAAAAATATAATTTTCTAGATAATGAAAGAAAAGAAAAATTATTGGCAAAATATTATTCCATTGTTTTTATTCTAGGACATCTATCAAATTTTGTTTAACACATTCAAAGGAAGAGTTATCCTCACTCCTTGTAACAAAACAGAAGAATTATCTGATTTGCATCAAAGTTCGATAGTAAACATTATCGTTTCGCATTTGTTGCGTTTCACCGATCCGTTCGGCCAACCGTAAGAATTTAAATTTACTAATTAAAATATACATTTGTATATTTCTTTTGTGAATTCTGAAAGTTGATGTACATGTATCAGGTTTAAAGTAAACAACTTTCATTATGAAATTTTAGCTAAAAAAATTTGTAAACTGTTCCCAAGTGAAGATATCGCAATTTATCATGTAGAGCCAAGAAGGGAACGGCCTGAACAAAAAATATCGAAAGGTAAAATCCCGGATAGCTTCAGATACAAAATACGTATTTTAAGGAAAATTGAAATCGTTCCTCGAAAACGTAAACGTGGGGAATCTGGCCTTGATGAGAAATCTGTTGAGCAAAACATACATAGTGAAAACTACGATAGTAAGTTACTTGGGAAAAACATTTGTTTTACTCTTTAAAAAATATTTTCTTACCTCTTCAGATTTTCGAAATACTATTAACTTTATACTTAAATTCTTCATAAATTCATAGAAGATTTCAAACCTCATATAGAAAATTTGTCTTACAAACTTTATAATATAATTGAAAATATTGTATTCAAATTATTTTGCATTAGCTAACAAAGCCTTTTTTCTGATATAAAATGATACCCGAATCCCATTTATATAAAACTGTAAATAATTACTTGTAGAATGCAGGGCCGCGATTGAGTACTTGAGATTTAATATTTCGCCGTGGAACAAGATCGAACAATACTGGACAGAAAGTTTTCCAGTTAGAGAAGAAATGAGAAAAGAAAATGGAGGGACTATTCACTGTTTCATTGAGGAGTTCCCAATTATAAAACATCCTGATGGCTATAATCTGGCACCTTGCAGCAGAAAGCTTTTATACAAAATGTAAATTTCTTTTGTATAAAACTTTTAATTTCGTTGGGCTAAATAATAATATTAATTCTATTCTCTTTGTAGCTCGAACGTGATTACGAAAAAGTGTTCGAAGGTAGAATCGCTGATGGATCTGCAGACGATGAATTTAAGACACAAAATATGTATGATGCATGGCCGAATTTCGCAAGAAAATTATTCAAGTTAATGGAGACTCATCTGAAAGATGAACAGTACGAAAGTATGTGTCAATTATAGTCTCCAAACGATAGGTCAAAACAATAAAAAATTCGTCCAATTTCAAATTTGTCGAAACGTTTCGGCTGTTATGTCAGCCCTCATTAGTCAAAATTTATTTCTGATATTGTGATGGTAAAACAACATCAACAATATAAAAATGAAAAACTTCCATTAAAATAATAAATAAAATAAACTATCAAAATTTCAAAGAAGTTAATAATAAAAACAAAGCTTAAATTAAGAACGAAGAACAGATACCATTAACTGATTAACTGAGTCTTAATTTAAGCTTTGTTTTTATTTTTAACTTCTTTTGAAATTTTGATAGTTTATTTTATTTATTATTTTAATGGAAGTTTTTAATTTTTATATTGTTGATGTTTTTTTACCATCACAATATCAGAAATAAATTTTGACTGATGAGGGCTGACATAACAGCCGAAACGTTTCGACAAATTTGAAATTGGACGAATTTTCTATTGTTTTGACCTATCGTTTGGAGACTATAATTGACACATATACTACAAGGTCGTGACTTTATTATCAACAAGTACGAAAGTATATTTTAAAGTTTAGAATACCCCAATATAGAACGGGGTAAATATTAAGACAAATTTATGTTGCAAAGCAAATTTTTTAATACAATTTGAATTTTTTATCAAATTTCTTTTGCAGATGTTCATGATCTTACGCTCTTAATGCTTATTTCTGGTTTATGTCCACCTGAATGTCGAATAAGGGGTTCAAAAACCAAACGTTGGAAACCATCGATTCCCGAATCGTCTAAAGGATTTATCTTACACGTCAAAGTAAGAATTTGCAAATTTGTAAAATAGAGGTAGTTTTCTTAGACGAGAAAATTCAACTGTATTTTAAAGTTAAATCTCTAGAAATAGATGAATTTTCCTCACACGTGAATGCTTATAAAATAAAAGTTACTCAAGAAAGGCGGTGTTTGTTGTACGAAAGTTTGTGTTATGTTAAGGCTTCGTGTAATCTTCACAACGTAAATGAAGATGCATTTCGTCACGCTAGTGGCAACACCAGCTATCTCATTTTTTGGCCGTTTTGAGTTAAGAACGGTTCCTAAAGTTGAATTTGGCGGGGAATCGAATGGTGAAGTTAGTTTCTCCATATGGGCAACAGGGAGCGCGTAAATCGTGATTTTGTTAACAGTGACATATGACATTCTAGACAGCCGCAAAATCAGTTTTTGGCTCTCCTGAAAACTTGAAAAAAATGAGATAGCTGGTGTTGCCACTAGCGTGACGATTTGTAACTTGGTAATAATAAGTGTGCGTTAAAAACTCTAATATATTTAAAAGATAAATAATCTTGTTCTTTATACAAATTGTATGTTCTGATTATCTTTTCGCTAATTATAATGGACTCTAATTTGATTATTCATAATGATATGTAAATTCTTAATTTAGGGCAATAACTTCTTTATTTTGATGTGCAAATAAGTTCAAATATTTTGTGTGCCAGAAAAAATCTACAAGTATTCCAAAATTTAATTGTCCTTGAAGGTATTTTCTCATACACAAAATATTTTATATTTTATTTACAAAATATATTTTCCCTCAAAAAAAAAATTTTTGCTTCGAAAAAAATATATTATTGCACCAACAAAACTATTCTGTTGAATCCACAAAAGTTTGGCTCGTTCAACAAAACGATTCTGTAAAAACTACACAATTTTTGTTTAGCCTAAAAAATCATTGTGTTGAATTAACACATATGGGTTATATTCACGAAACTGTACACTTTTGGAACTAAAATCATAAAATTTTTTATTGCATTTTCTTTGCGCAGTACATATTTTTTTACTTTAAAAGTACATTATTTACGAAAATGAGGCATTATTTTCAGTACAACCTTGTAAAAAAATGTATTATATACACTTTTTCGAAAACTTCACATTATATAATAATATTTTCATTATGGAGCTGTCATTTACAACTAAACTTACATTTTTCTCTTGAATTTTTTAACTTCTACTTTTTTCCGCACACCGGCAGTTTATGTCTGGACTATAAGATAGATAGATACATTAAATTTATTGACAACAACAAGATACAGTAGGGGTTGCACAGAAATAATTACAAAAAGAAGAGATATGTTTCACACTAATAACTATCTGTACAATTCGACTAATATTGTTTCTTGTAATATGCCGCTGGCTTTTACAAGGAAATCTCGAATTTGCGCTCTTAAGGTTTGAGATCTGCAATAAAATTAATACTAGGAATTAAAATTATAATAACCCAGGCGGAAAAATTCTATATAGTTTATACATAATGTATTATGTATAGGTACTATATAAAAAATTATATATATTTTATACATAATCGGCGATTCACAATTTATATAATAGGAACATAATATTTCTTCATATAATTACCTTGTTGGACACGATTTAAGCATGTCATTGAGTCCGGACGGTATAAAGGGGCGTAATATCGGTACTCCTCCGGAAGTGACAACGACCCCCGTGTATTTAATCATGCACCAGGTTGCTAAAAGCATCGTCTACAGGAATTTTTTCAACATTTAAAGTTCGTTTATGAAAAGATCGCATTCAAATGTAGTTGCACCGACCCTGGTGTACCCGATCATGCACCAGGTTGCTAAACGCATCTTCTACAGGAATTTTCTCAACATTCAAACTTTGATGATAAACAAATCAAATTGCAATGTAGTTGCGCCGACCCTGGTGTACCTGATCATGCACCAGGTTG
>CAKNXH010059541.1:74924-90162 GCA_932178445.1 Andricus quercusramuli
ACTACATTGGAATTTGATCTTTTTGTCATCGAAGTTTAAATCTTGAGAAAATACCTGTAGATGATGCTTTTAGCAACCTAGTGCATGATCAGGTACACCAGGGTCGGCGCAACTACATTTGTATTTGAGCTTTTCATCAACGAACTGTAAATTTTGAGAAAATTCCTGTAGACGATGCTTTTAGCAACCTGGTGCATGATTAGGTACACGGGGGTCGTTGTCACTTCCGGAGGAGTACCGATATTACGCACCTTTATACCGTCCGGACTCAATGACATACTTAAGTCGTGTCCAACAAGGTAATTATATGAAGAAATATTATGTTCCTATTATATAAATTGTCAATCGCCTATTATGTATAAAATATATGTAATTTATTATATAGTGCCTATACATAATACATTATGTATAAACTATATAGAATTTTTCCGCCTGGGAAGAGAAGAAGTTCTCGTACACGTCGCATCACAAATTAAAAATTATTCATTGATGATAAAGGATCTAACCCTCAACACTTGCACAATATATCTAAAAACATCATTCAATTGCTCAATATCTTGTAAAATTAAAAGGCGCTGAATAGATTCTAGGTCATTTGTTGATCCCTTTAGATATTTTCTAATATAGTGCGCTCTGAATTCATTATAATATAGGACAGTGAAGTAGCAGATGAGGAAGATCCTCATATCTTAATGTGTTACATAAACTGCAAATTTGGTCAGTCCCAATCACATACGACAATCCATTAAAATATAATCTAATCTGGTTGAAACTTGAGAGCCTTAATTGACTAATTACTCGCTTCTTTGCCTTACAACAATTAAAAGAGAGGTAACCTTCAGTCAAATTCAATTGACTTAGGTTTCTGAAGTCGTTGTTATAATTCGATTGGGTTACACGATCAATAGCAATATTGTACTTATCATTTGACCATTTTTCAATTATATTCAACTTTTCTGCAGTGAGTACATGAGGGTGACTCCATTGTCGATTCCATGTATCAAGCTCACCTATAGAACCAAGTATAGACCTGAGTTGTGAGGCCCAATTAAATTCTGTACTTGCAACACCTGCTTGGTCCAACTCGCAGAGCCTCATCAGACATAATTTAGGCAACCTATCATTGCTCATGTTAATCAAAGAAATCCACCAATTATAGGTGCGCTCGAATGCTTTGACGCATGTCTGGTCTATACCTGTCTCAATCTGGATAAAATGTGCAGGAGTGTTTCTGGGCCAATAGAATAATTGTTTAAAAAATTTATTCTGGACTATATTAAGGTGGTCAAGATATCGCAAGGCCCATACCTCAGCACCGTATAATAGAGTGGCCTCGATAATTGACCTTAAAAGCACGATGATGGTTTCCCATGAATTCATAGGCCTACAAAATTCGATGAAATACCACACCCCTAGACCGGACCTAGTGCACCCGAAGGAATTTGACGCGCTGAATCCGAATCTGAATTCAGAATTGCTCCATCACCCTAGGCTTCCGAGATATTCTAACCTAAAAGTGCAAAAAACACGGTTTTTTGCTATATTTGAGCTTTACTCACATTGAGAAATTTTATTATATTGCAAATCTGGGCACGGCATCAAAAAGCTACTATCTTCTACTTTAAAAACTACTACCCACTTTTTTTAAACGGAATTTCACAAGCAGATATATGTAGTATATGTGTAGCACTCAAAAATTCAAAATGGCGGACATAGTTTATTATAGTTTATTATTTTTTCTTTTTTTTTATAGTTTATTTATTATAATTATAAACAGCAAGCTATCAAGCTATCTGAAAAGGACTGTCGGAGAGAGAACAGCCGCTGGAGACAAACACCTGGTAAAAAGACACGCCAACTATTCTGAAAAGGACTGTCGGAGAGAGAATAGCCGCTGGAGACAAACACCTGAAAATATTTCTCGCCAACTCTATTCTGAAAAGGACTGTCGGAGAAAGAATAGCCGCTGGAGACAAACACCTGGTTAAAAGACTCGCCAACTATTCTGAAAAGGACTGCCGGAGAGAGAACAGCCGCTGGAGACAAACACCTGGTAAAAAGACACGCCAACTATTCTGAAAAGGACTGTCGGAGAGAGAACAGCCGCTGGAGACAAACACCTGGTAAAAAGACTCGCCAACTATTCTGAAAAGGACTATCGGAGAGAAAACAGCCGCTGGAGACAAACACCTGGTAAAAAGACTCCCCAACTATTCTGAAAAGGACTGTCGGAGAGGGAAGAGCCGCTGGAGACAAACACCTGGTAAAAAGACTCGCCAACTATTCTGAAAAGCACTGTCGGAGAGAGAACAGCCGCTGGAGACAAACACCTTTTGAATTTTGAATTTTTGAATCCTACCTATATCTGCTTGTGAAGCTCAAATATAGAAAAAACCGTGTTTTTTGCACTTTTAGGTTAGAATATCTCGTAAACCTAGGGTGATGGAGCAATTCTGAATTCAGATTCGGATTCAGCGCATCAAATTCCTTCGGGTACACTAGGTCCGGTCTGTGGGTGTGAAAAAGTGTTGGCCTGTGATTATTCTTTGATTTGTTCAAAATACTTGACACTCTATAAATTGCTGACAACCCTTTCTTGACAAAGTAGTTCTTAGCAACCCTAAATTTTCCTCTTGAAGAGAACGGGGTTCCGAGGGTCGTGTAGGTGTTAACCAAATTTAGTGCATATACGTTTTTCCACATAAGTGGGCGTAGTTTTTTCAATTCACCGGTTTTACGAAATGGAATCATCTTTGTTTTTTTTTTTTTTGGTTTAGCATAAAGGCCATTTAGATCACAATAATCCTCCAAGACTTTCAATTTGTCACGAGCGTCATGCCAAGATGTAGCAAAAATAATTATATCGTCCGCGAAAAGAAGCATAATCAGGGACCTAACCTCACTCAGCTTCACACCCTTCATTCTTTTCTTTATAAAAAAATCCACAATATCAGCTACGAACAGGAGAAAGAGGAGTGGACTGGGGCTGTCGCCCTGTAGGACTCCCTGCGTTACTTCGACTTTTTTCGAGAGAGAGACTCAGCACATTTGACTCTTAGACTTGCGTTGTCGTACAAAGAAATCAAAATCCTAATGATTTTTCCACTTACACCAAGGTCGTGCAGTTTGGACCAGAGCTTAGCATGGTTGACTGAGTCAAATGCCCTTTCGAAATCGACAAATATGACACACAAATAGTCCTTAGTATTGGTAGCAAAGTGCACGTTTATTACCGAATAAAGTGTAAACAGATGGTCTCTACAGCCCCTCTCTGCTCTAAAACCCGCCTGCTCTTCTGGCAACAACCCACATGCCTCTGCCCATGCTGAAAATCTAGCAGTGAGCAGCGTCGTGAAGATTTTAGTAATTGAGTTCATAAGAGCTATACCACGATAATTTAAAGGGTCAAGTTTGTCGCCCGACTTATTCAACATGAACATATTAACATCGGACCACTGAGTAAGAACTTTTTCTGAGTTTAAGACAGTATTGAAAAGGTTGAGCAAGTAATGCTCCCACTCTGGGGTTAGGCAGTTCGATTAGAGTGAAGTCAACATCAAGAACAGGGTCCAGTACTGACATGAAGTAACCATTAGATAGCAATCTGGGTGGGTACACACCCCTGTGAAATTTAAGCCAATCCCTTGTGCTTAGTAAATTAGTGTATGCGGGTTTAATATCAAAAAATTTTGCTGTTCTTCAAAATTCCCCACTATTTCTAAAGTTCGCTAATTTCATAAGAGTCAACTTGGTATGCTCTTCCTTTGCTACTTTAAGTTGCGCTCGATACAAATCGCGAGCTTGTATGTAATGGACCAAATGGAAATCGGAACGGCTACGAAAATAATGCTTGTATGTCTGGGAAGCTTGTGCCTTGAGATGAGCGCAATGCGAGTTGAACCAACTATTTTTTTGTTCATTACGATTAGGGTTAATGGAGGCACCCCTCTGTTTTACAACCATATTTAAATTGTTAGCGGCACACGTTATTGCGGTAATGAAATTATCATACAAAATATCAGTATTTACATTGTTATTATAGATAAGCGGCGACTGTGATAAAGCATTATAAGAAGTATCTGCTCCCTCGTCTTTCCATTTTAGAAGTGTTGACATACCTCTAGAAATGGAAGACTCTCCAAGCCCAGAGTCCTTAAGCAATATATTAAAATCTATAGCAATAAGTAAATGATTGGATTGATCTAAAATATTGTAGACAGAGAAATTATTGACGAAGTTAATGCAATCAATACTTAGCCAACACAAATCGATAGTGCTACAACCTCTTTCCGTTATGTAAGTGTATTGACCAAGATTGTCAGAAAAAGTACGACCATTACAGAGAGTTAAATTACAAGATTCAAGCGACTCTACCAGTTTTATGCCTCTTTTATTAGTTTTAACATCCAAAGCCGATCTAGTTGGGAATAAATTAGAGTTGTTAAAAATTTCATCAGACATGCTATTTAGGGTACCTACTCGAGCATTAAAATCACCAACTAGTAACAAATGCGTGTTCGTATTTTGTAAACAAACCATCACAGCTGTCGAATGATTTCTTATGGGAAAAATTCCATCGAATGTCGGTTAGATAGTTTTCAAGTCAGTCTTCGAAATAATTTCAATAGATGGCGTTTAAATGAACCGCGAGATTTAAAAATCGTGAACAAGTATGATAAACAAAATTATTTGAAATATGATGTGATAAAGTGCATCGTTTTATTTAGAAACTTTAAAAGTCATTTCTATAACATTGCGGCGCACTTAAAAATCAACTATATACTTGGATTATTCAAATAATATAGACACTGGAAGGTAACATTAACTTAGTGAAATAAATTTTATGGATTTGCGCAAAATATTTTAATTTGGTACAATTACGGAGCTGACATTTTGGATACGTTTTACGCAATATAGTGTAAATATTTATTAAAAGGTACACTTATTTTGTGGCAAAAAATTGGATAAAGTTATTGTACGATAAAATATTACAAGTCTAAGACCTGGTTTGCCTTTTTCTATGTGCAAAAGCCGAAGCCGCAAAGGTGTACAATTTCGTGAATATTACCCATATTCGGTTGTTTCAACCAAGTATATTTTTATAAAATAATATACGTAGATGGAAAAGAAATTGACATACTTCAGACCAAAAAAGTAGATGTAGATGTTAAAAAACATTTATTTCGTCTGCCAACGTTTCGAAAACATGTGTCGTTTTCCTCTTCAGGACGCAGATTAATTTTCAAAGTTCGTCATTCATCTTATTAAAATAATTATAGAATCCTCTTCCTCAACATTATCACTTTTGGAGCTTCATTTTATACGTGAAATTTGGTTTGATTCTTTTAATAACTTAAATTCATTCAATAAACTTCTGAATTTGTACTTTTTAAATTTTTTTTTTAGTAATTTAGTTAACATAATTGAAGAGTCAAAGACTCCCCAACTTTTTCGCTTCATTTTTGCAAAGAGTGAAGTATATTTGTTCAATCTACAAAAAAAAGTGTGTTGTGCCTACCAAACTTTCTCGTTGGTTCAACCAAACGCTCCAACATAATAATTTGGTTGGCTCAACAAAACGATTTTGTGGCTTCTATAACAACCAAAAAATTTGGTTGGGACAACCAAAATTCTTTTCGGTCAACCAAAATTCTTTTCGGTCAACCAAACATTCTTCTCATTGTGTAGGGCTGGCGGCAGACGTTGAACTCGTTTGTGGAGTAAACGAGTGGGGGTAAATAAGACAGCTGAGGATTGTGGGTAAAAAAGAGAAGAAGTTCCTAATTTTAGGGTGTGGAATTCCAGACACGGCCATTTTCCGGGTGTGGAGATTGGTATACTACCAGTATTGCACGCAAGACCGTCCTGTACTTGTAAGTACTACGTGGAAGTACCACAATGCCCAAACAAGATATACCCTATGCCAAAATTCAGATCTCATTTAGCATGCAGAATCTAAATTTGAGGCTCTGCATTTTTTTTCTTAAATGCATGGTATTGCTCAAATACGTACCATGGTGACCGCCGGGGCAAGAACAACTTTGGAAATAACTTTAAAATAAAATATTGAAAATTTTCGTTTTAAAATAAAAATGATGTGGAAAACAGTATTGACAACTTAAGAATGGAAGATTCCCTGGTAGGAATTTAAAGTTTGCTACATTAATTTAAATATTTACAGCATAAAAACTTTATCTTTTGACAGATGAAACGTCATTCTGTCAAGCAATTATTAAACATGTAACTTAATTAATGTCCAAAACGTATTGAATTTATAAAATAGCTGGGGCTTCACAATCGGGGCAGGAGAAATCAAGAAAACAGTTGACAAAAGCTTGGATGGTCGAAATTTGGTCAAAGAATAAGATACTGTACGACAACTATAATTATTTTCAATAAAAAGAACTTTCCTTCTTGCTGAATATATTTGGAGATCATTTTTCCTATGCATAAAATACCAAAGTATCCAAACGACAAATTCTGCTATCCTATGATATTTCTATTTTATAAAAAAAAAACTATGGTTGGACTTGCCCCTGCATGCGGGACAAGAACGACGAAATGTTTCTTGTTAGAAATAATTAGATTAACAAATCATTATTTTGTATGGAAATATGATATAGAATAATATGGGATTCAAAATAAAGCAAATATTGCTGAATTCCACTTCTTATCAACTTTGTATAGAGCAACGAATGTTTAACCCGTCAGCCTTGCCCCAGTCTACCCTACATCAGAAAGGGCTATTCTTAGGATCTCAAACACCGCCAAAATGAATTTCTTTAAACAATTCCTCAACATTGAAGAACTGCCCCAAAACTGTAAGCACTGATCAAAAACCTGTACGAACTACCCTACTACGCCTTACTACGCAACATTAAGCATTTATATACACGGGGTATTACGGCGCATATGCAGAGTATCACAGCAGTAGAATTCACTAAAATAGTGGAACAGGCCAATATCAGGTGAAGAAACTGTTGAGATTTCATCATTTATAATTGTAATTGAACAATAAATTTTAATTTAAGTATCAGTTGAAGTAAACTTTAAAATACAACTAAACTGAAATAACTAGTCATAAATTTGGGCTTCCGTTTTCGGTACCGATCGTGAGAGAACTCTTTTGTGTCAAGTGTTGCGTTTTTTGGCTTTGGTGAAGGGAATCAGCGTGTGTGGGTGCAGAAAGGGCAGTGAGTGCGGAGAGCAGGGGTAAAGGAAGAAGGGTGAGTGAAGGCAAGTGTGCAAAGGGTGGAAATAAGTTGTGAGAAAGGAAAGTTGAAACGTGCAAATTTTGTTTTGAGGTTAGGTATAGAAGGTGGTTGTCGGGTAGGGGGGCAAGAGGTAGGCAGGTGAAGAGAGGGTAGCGTCGTGGAACAGTGGGTAAGGTTGGATACTGGGATGCCGACGGTAAGAAGCCCGCAAACGGGCGCCAGAGGGCAGGGAGAGGAAGAAGCAAGAGCGGACGAGGTTTTGAGCGTGGTTAGTGGGGAGAAGGGAGAATTTGACAGTAGCGATGACGAGACGTTCGAGACACCGACCAGGGAGAGAAGGGGTTCAGGCACGAGCCAGAAACGCGGGAGACCATCAAACCTACAGCGCCTCAACAGGCTAGGTAGAGCGGGCTCGAATAGGAGTCTGGATGAATGGCACAAAAAGGGGAACGTGACTAGCAGTGAAGGGGAAGATAAAAGGAAGAGAGAGGAAGGGGAAGATGATCCGGAAAGGGACAAGGATAACAAGAAAATGAAAAGTAAACGAAAAACACCAGACAGAGATTGGGGGGATGGGGGGATGTTTGAGAAGCTAGCGGCCCTCATAAAAGGGTTTAGAGAGGAAACAAGGAAGAGTCTGGAAGATATGAATAGGCAGGGGAAAGAAGTTAGGGGGGAAGTGAGAAAAGTAAGAGAAAAGTGGGAAGAGTGGGATAAACTCTGGAAAGAGGAGAAAGACAAGGTATGGGGTAAACTAGAGGCCATAGAGAATAGACAGAGAGAGATTGACGAACAGACAAATAGGGAGATAAAACAACTGGAAGAACGGGTAAGCAAATTAGAAGTTAGGAATGAGCATATGGGGAAGGGAACAGAAAGTGCGGAAAAAGTAGAAGGGAGTGATAACGTGCAAAATGACAATGAAAGAATGAAGAAGAGACTGAGTGAGATCGAAAGAAGATTGGAAGGGGAAGAAAGGGCGAAGAGAAAAAATAACATAGTAGTCAAGGGATTGAAAATAGAGAGTGAAACAGGGGAAATTGAAATCAAAAATCTGCTGAGAGATATTGGAATTCGGGTAAGGGTAGAAGGAGTTAAGAGATTAGGAATGACGAAGGAAGGAAAAGAAGGAATGTTTGTAGTAAAAGTAGGGAGTGAGGAGGAGAAAAAGAAAATTATGGAGAACAAAAAATTATTGAAAGGAAGAAGGGAGAGAATTGAAGAGGATTTGACTTGGAGGGAGAGGAAAAGGAGATGGCAAATAGAACAGAGAGCATGGATAGAGAGGAAAAAGGGATGCATGGTATGGATAGGGCGAGACAGACTATGGATAAATGGGGAGGAGTGGGTCTGGGACGAGGAAGTAGAAGAAATAAGGAAAAAGGGAAAAAGGATTGAGAAAGATAGAAGAAAGGAAGATTCAAAAGAGGCTAGAGAGCAAACAGGGGGGTTTCCAAAAAGCAAGGCGGAAGAAAAGTAAGGAGGATAGAGGAGGGAAGGGAGGAGAAAAAAGTGAAAATAGCTTTCTGGAATGTGTCAGGCTTGAAGAACAAGAATGAAGGTTTCTGGCGGGAGTTAGAAAAGTGGGACGTGATTATGATGAGTGAAACCTGGGCGGATGAGAAGGATTGGAAGGGGATGAAAAGGTTGTTACCTAAAGGGTATGTGTGGACAATGCAAGAGGCAAGGAAGGAACACGTTAAAGGTAGAGGAATGGGCGGCATGGTATCAGGGGTGAGAAAAGAATGGGCAGTAAAAGGTAAAATAGAGCAGGACAGAGAAGAAAAGGAGGGAACAATGGTAAGAAGGATTATAATAGGGAAAGTCAAAATAGCGGTGGTTTGTGTATATAGAAGAAGAGGGGAAGAGGAAGGTTGGAGAGTAATAAGGAGGTGGATGGAGGAAAAGAAGGAAGAATTGGTTTTGATAGGAGGTGACTTAAATGCCTGGACTGGCGAGCAAGGGGGAGGGATTTGGGATGAAGAAAAGGAGGCATATATGAGGAGCTCCAAACATAGGGAGATAGACCGGGAGGGGAGGAAGTTACTAGACATAATAGGAGAAACCGGATGGTTTATATGTAATGGCAACATGAAAGGAGATGAGAAAGGAGAGATTACATTTATAGGTAAGGGAGAAACAATCATAGACTACATCTTGGCAGAAGAAAGAATGAGTAATATGATATGCAGGATGAATGTAGGGAATGAGATAGGGTCAGAACACTTCCCAGTAATAGCTACACTGAAAGGTGGCGTCCATAAGCGTGGCAGAGGGAGAAAGGAAAGAGGGGGCGAAAGGGACACGAAAATGGGAGTCTGGGGGGTAGATAAATTAAAAGTGTTTGAACAGAAGATGGAAAAGGAGAATATTAGATATGAAAAGGAGGAGGGGGTAGACTCGTTAATTAAAAGGTTGAAAGGGTCGATTGAGAAGGTGAAGAATGAGATAGGTACAAAAGAAGGAAGAGAAGAGGGAAAGAGAGGATGGTGGGACGAGGAATGCAGGGAGAGTAAGGAGAGAATGAAAGAGTCTGTAAAAAAGTGGAGGAAAGGAGAAATAGAGAAGGCGGAGTACAACAGGAGAAAAAGAGAACATGAGAAGATGCTGGAAGGGAAAAAGCAAAGGGGAAAGGAGAAATACAAGGAAGAAGTAGAAAAAGCAATCAAAGAAGGTAGGGTCTGGGATGTGATAAACAGGGAAAGAGGAGGAAGGAAGGGCGTGAATGAAGAAATAGAAATGGAGGAATGGACGGATTATTTTAAGGGTCTGTTAGGGGGAGAACAAAATAAGATCAAAGGGGAAAATAGAAAGACAGTCCAGGGAGAAACGGAGGAAGCGAACGAAATAACAAGAGAAGAAGTAAATGAGGCGATAGATAGACTGAAAAGAAACAAGGCCACAGGAGAGGATGGTATGGAGAACGAAGCGATAAAGTATGGAGGAGAAGGGATTAGGGAAGTGCTGTGGAGGATATGCAACAAGGTCTGGAAAGGAGAAGGGTGGCCGGAGGAGTGGATGACAGGGCTGGTAGTACCGCTTGTTAAGAAAGGGGAGGGTAAGAAGGTAGAAGAGTACAGAGGGATCACTCTCATGCAAGGGGGCTATAAAATATACACAGAAATTCTAAGAAAAAGGTTAGAGAATCAGATAGAAGAGAAGCAAAGTATCCCACACAACCAGACGGGATTTAGAAAAGGGATGGGGACAATAGACAACATTTACGTACTCAACTACTTGGTTAACAGAAACTTAGGGAGAAAAAGAGGGAAATTAGTCGCTTTGTTTGTAGATTTCAAAGCAGCTTTTGACTCAGTGAATAGAAAAGTGCTATGGCAGGCAATGAAAGAGAGGGGAATAGAAGAAGGGCTGGTGGAGAGGATAAAGGAAATTTTTACTGAAACCAGGATTAGGGTGAAGATACGCGGGGAAAAAGGGGAGGTTTTCTGGACAGGAAGAGGTCTAAGGCAAGGGTGCCCGTTGAGTCCACTACTTTTTAATTTGCTGCTGGCAGACCTAGAGGAGAAGCTAAAGGAGAAAGGGAAAGGGGGGACGATCCTGGGTAATAGCAAACTATACTCCCTAGCATACGCGGACGACGTAGTTCTAATAGCAGACGATGAGAAGGGGATGAACCTAATGATAAGAATTTTCGAAGAATACGTGGGAACAAAAGAACTGACGGTGAACGTAGGGAAGACCAAGGTGATGTGCTTCAGAAATAAAAAGACCAAAATAGGTTACGTTTGGAAGATGAACGGACAAACAGTGGAAATTGTGGAGGAGTTCTGTTACCTAGGTTTTTGGTTTGAGTCAGGAGGGGGAAACGATTTGCAGGTGAGGAAAAGAATCGAAAGTGCGAGTAAAGTAATGGGCCAAGTATGGGGTATAGGAAAGAGAAGGTTCAAGGACGATTGGAGAATGAGGGTTTGGTTGTTTGATGCGTTGGTTTGGGCGGTGTTGTGTTATGGAGTGGAGGTTTGGGGATGGAAGGAACATAGGAAAGTGGAAAGCATACATGAGAGATTTCTGAGATGGGTAATGGGGGTCAGTTGGAGTTGTCCAGGATACATGATAAGGGAAGAACTAGGAAGGGAAAAAATGGTAACTAGACAAATTAAGAGAGCCTGGAGGTTTGAAGAGAAGCTGAAAAGGGGAGAGGGGAGTAGAATAGCACAAGTATGCTTGGACGAAGTTCGGAACAAGGAGACGAGAGGCAATTTGGGAAATTCAAAATGGGAGGAAGAAAGGAAAAAAATGAGGAGTGTTTGTGATATACAGGAAGGGCTTGTGGATTGGCAGAACATTGAATTAGAGCTATTAGTAAGACAAGGAGAAGAGAGATGGAGAAAGATTATGGATTCGAAGTACAATAGATGGTATATGATGGTCAAAGGGTTGACGGAACCAGAATATTTGCAAAAGATGAAAAAGGAAGACAAATGGAATAGGGTGGTACGGTTTAGAATGGGGGAAGGAGTGAGATCTTGTAGATATTGGATGGATGAAGAGGATAATTTGTGCAGAGTATGTGGATACGAGGTGGAGTCATGGGCACATGTGTTAGAGAGGTGTACAGGAGAGGAAGATGGACAGTTGAGTGTGGATGAGTGTGTGAGATGGATCTTGGATGGTAATGGACAGGGAGTGATGTGGATGAAAAAGCTGGAAGAAATAAGAGAAAGTAAGGGAACAGGGCAGAGCCAAACGGGTAATCCTCTGTGAAGGAAAGTCACTAGAAAAATGGTAAATTTTAAATCGTTGAAAATGCAATTGATGGTAAGAGAAAACGGAAGCCCTGGAAGGTCGCTCATACTTAGATTTGTAGAAAGTTAAGAATAATAGTATTAATATGACTGTTATCATGTAAGGCGAAGATTTAGAATATAAGCAGCGAATAAGTTAGACTAAGGATGAAATGTAAAGATATGTACAGGGAGCGGAGGCCCTCAAACCCGTAAAAGGGAGAGATTAAATATACATACAACTAGTCATAAATTTAGGTGAAGTTTCAAAGTGTTGCTTAAAATTAATCCAGAGATTAAACTATTTTTTTTTTATTATAGAGAAGTTGTAGGCTCCGGAAGCTTCGATCATGATTCCTTAAAGAAACCAATCCCAAAGCTACTGGAACGTGTACGTCATCCACTTCTGCTCCTTCTGTCCTAGAAGGTAAGCAAGAGCGGGAAATTTACGCGTGATAACATCGGGCAACACTGTTCCCTGCAGTCAGGTCTCTAGCCGCGGATGACCTTACGCGGCAGACAAGACAGTTGGAGATGAAGGTTTCACCTCTGGATACTTTTTTAGAGCTACCAATCTTTGTAGAATTTAAGAGGAACAGTGTTGACGGACCAGATGGAGTGATCCCAGGAGAACAGCCTTTTGCATCCGGTTCGCGATGAAATGAGCCTGACGCTGGCAAGCCGGAATCTTGTTGAGTTGGCTAATAAATGAAGCTTTCATACCTCCAAGGCAGCCGATTATGAGAATTATAAGATGGACTTTGTAGCCTTGGTACAGCCTACTCAGCTCGAAAAGAAGTGCTTGATATTTCGCCTGTTTTTCTCCCTCCTTTGCCGTAATATTGCCATCGGCTGGTGCCGAGAATTCAATCACGTAAATGATCTTGTTCTTCAGATCTTGGAGAACAATGTCAGGCTTCGTAGCACTGATACGTTGAGTGGTGGAGAATGAGAAATTCCAGTAGATCTTACACTGATCATTCTCCACAACTGACTCGAGTTCCCCCTAGGCGTATGGCAAGACGGGCAATAGATCAACACCATAGAAATGCCTAAGATGGTAATATATCACTTTTAGAGCTGCATTGTGTCTCTCTATGTACGCGCAGCGTGCATATTTAGAGCATCCACTGAGAACATGTCCAAGTGTTTCGGGCTCTTGCTTGCACGCTCGGCAGTTGGTATCGCGTACAGGTATATTCATTATGCGCTCGCGGTAAACTAAGGTGTCTATGACGCCGTCTTGACAGGCAAAAAGAAATCCCTCGGTCTCCGATCTCAATCCAGCAGACTTGAGAAACATGTTGGACAGACCCATCGAGAGCTCTTCTCTACGTAGGATGCCATAGAACTTACCATGGAGGGGTTTCTCAGCATGTTCTCTTAGTAGGAGCGTATGTTCTGCTTCCTGTATACGACTTTTGAGCACCAGAGGTGTTAGTGATGCTAGGCCATGTGTAATGTTGCTGGAATCAAATGGGAGGTCAAGCTCCTCTGCGGCCCTATCTGCTGCATGGTATAGAAACACCGCAGCATTGGCGACTTCATGTTGATGTACGAGTCGCATAAGGGAATCCGTGCTTTTTAGAACTGAGCAGGCTGTAGCCAGAACCGTTCTTCGATGAAGACACTCTAAGCTTAGCAATCCTCTACCCCCTTTATCGCGAGGGAGATATATTCGAGGTACGGAAGATCTAGGATGAAGACTTCGTTGTATTGTCATCATCTTGCGTGTGCTTCGATCAAGTTGTTTTAACTCATTGACGTTCCATTTTACTGCACCAAACGTGTAGAGCAGTATAGGAACGGCCAGCATATTGGTCGCCTGGATCTTATTCTTTCTAGATAATTCGGAAGCCCAAATTTTTCTGAGAATTTGGCGATACCTTTTTACAAGGGCCGTTTTCAAGTTATGCACATTTTGGGTTTCCGCTTGCGGTATTCCAAGATATGTATATGTTTCTCCAATACCAAGATGTTGAATGATATTTCCGCCTATGAGTTGAACATCCTGATCGTCACTGGATAATGTAGTTTCTAGTCTTCCTTGGTGTAGGTGGACGCAAGCACACTTGTCCAGTCCGAAGCTCATGCCAATCGCTTTAGAATACCTATTTACCGCATCTACAAGGATGTTAAGGTCCTTTTTTGAGGAAGCAAAGAGTTTAATGTCGTCCATGTATAAAAGGTGGTTGACCTTATATTCTCTTCTGTTCGGCGGGCCACATAGGTATCCAGAGCTTTTGCCTCGGAGCACAATAGATAGAGGCAAGAGGGAGATGCAGAAAAGTATCGGACTTAGAGAGTCTCCTTGAAAGACGCCCCTCTTATATGTGACAAAGCTTGTAGTCACTTGTCTTTTGTCAAATGTTATGACAAATCTTGTCCGCCACAAGAGCATAAGCTCTTTTATGCATCTCACTATTTTTGGATGCACCTCCTTGCACTCAAGGAGCTTGATAAGTAGCTCATGGTTCGTGTTATCGAATGCCTTACGGTAATCAATCCAAGCCATGGACAGATTGCGTCGATACCTGATCGAGTCCTGGGTAATACACCTGTCTATTAACAGGTTCTCCCTGCAACCTGCCAGCCCTCTCTTGCATCCACGTTGTTCGACTATTACACTCCAAACCGGCTCGATAGATGTCAATATCCTCTCTTTGAGGATGCCAGTGAATAGCTTGTAGCTGGTGTTTAAACAAGCTATGGGCCTGTAGTTCTTTGGACATGACGAATCTCCGGCCTTAGGGATCAATACCGTGCGTCCTTCCACTAGCCACTGCGGGACGGGTTGTTCTCCGTTGAAGAAAGTAGTAAATATACGAGCTAGATGTTGGTGCGTAGAAGTAAACTTCTTCCACCAAAAGTTGTTGATTTTATCTGGCCCTGGCGCCGAAAAGTTCTTAGTTCTAGCGATAACTTTCTTCACTTCTTCAGCAGTAATGAGTGGACACTCTTCCTCTGGTTCTTGTAACCTTTGCCTTTGGCAAAAGTTACGAAAGAGTGATATATCAGAAGCGTCTTCATTTAGCTGATAAGTATCTCCATATACTTGCTCCCAGAAGACTTGAATCTCTTCTCGACTAGGCGGATTTTTAACTACACATGACGCTTTATTGAACAGACTGGAAGGATTAGTAGAAAAGGTGGAATTCTCCTGAATCCACTTAACTCGTCGTTCAAGGCGCTGTTTCGCTGTTGAAAGAGATCTTACTTTTTGCGTCCAGTCCTGCTTGATGGTCGACAGTTTACACTTGTTCAGCGTGTGATTTGCTT
>CAKNXH010059541.1:90562-106627 GCA_932178445.1 Andricus quercusramuli
CCAACAGGTAAGAAGGTCCCTCCTGAGTTGGTCCGACCATTTAAATCTATTATAAACTATTATTATTATTATTATTATTATACCATTAGGCCATTTCCCTTCCAGGGTAGGCGTGACTCACTCGGTTGGAAAATAATAATGTGGGGAAGGAGGTATCGATTTTTTAGATTGATATAGAATTTTCGTGTTATATATTTAAATAACACGTTCGTTCCACAACACTGCTCCGACCCAGGTGGCTGCTCAATCTCTCTAGTGATCACCCCAAGTGAGGAGCCTCACGAGGTTGTTATGTGAGGTTCCCCACTGGGGCCCATTAGTATCCAAGGTCTTTTGTTTCAGGCGTCATTCACTCTACACTGAAAAAAAATTTACTTGACTCAAGGAAATGCGATTCTTTGGTTTTTTTTCTTCGTACCAAGGAATTGTTTACTTCAGTTAAGTTGATATTTTTTAGATGCAAAAGATTCGAGCATCAATTCAAGGAAATGATTTCTTTCATATGGGTGATTCTCCACAGACAGGGAACTTTTGGCAAGGACAACTTTTTTTGGAAAAATGTTTCAAAAATTTTTTTTTCATAATGGTTAGATTCATTCGCCTTTAAGAAAGGGGCCCTATAAATTATTCACGCTTAATTCTCACTTGAAGGATCTGTAGCACATAAAAACGTTTTCAATTTTTGATTTTGCGGGTGATTTTCTCTGATGGTATGTAAAGTAAAACAATACTGTAAAATATTCACACATTGAACTTAACATGGCAGGGAAGAATAGTTTTCTTTGAAAAATTCAAAGTTTTTCCAAAATTATATATTTTTTTCAAATTTGAAATCTTTTTCAAATTAGATTTTTCTTACATTTCTTTTACATTTATTAACTAATTCTCGATTGACGTTAATTTTTAATAAAATTATTTGGAAGAGGGGTTCGATTAACTCCATTTCGTCCCTGACAGCGAAAAACAGGTTATGGTATCCGATGTTACGGTAACCGAAAACCATACAAAATTACTTTTTACGCTTTGAAAACAAAAGTAATTAATAAATCCTCCTGACAAAAACTCCTTTATTATTTGCTACACGGAATTGTCATCTTTTCATTGATATTTATTACGAATTATGAAAGTTCTTATCGGGTACGGTATCCGATACTAATAAAAATACGCTACATTTTAGGTTACATTCTTTCACTTTGCAAAAAAAGTTCTTACTGTTTTGTTATGAAGTTTTGACGAATGAGTAGTGTGACGTTTGTTCGAGATATTGTGAGAAGATAAGACTTTAAAAATGATCAAAAGTTGATGAAAGGTATGGGAGATTCGTTTACCGTAACCATCGGAAACATTTAGGGAGACACGTGTATAATTAAATTTTCTTTTCTAATATATCAAATAAATTAAAATATTTGTTATGAATTTGATAGCTTTTGAGTCAAAGTTTCGAACTATCAATTATAATTTTAAAGATAATTCACTATGTATTAAATACACGTCTCTAAACTTAGCGCCATGTACGTAGATGCATCCCAAAAAGGCATTTTTTGAGTATTTGAGAGCATTTTGCTAAGACATACGATGATGTGACTGGATTTTTCTTTACGGAGGTCTTGTATCATCCTAAAATGAAGAAGTTAGCCAAGTTTTATAAAGAAACACTACTTACTTTAGTTACTAGAGATCCGAGACACAAAAGTGCCCTGTATGTGGAGAATCACCCATATAAGTAAATATTTCTTCGCATTAAAAGTGAAAAATATTGAGTCAAAAAAATGATTTCCTAGAAAGTAGAAGCTAGGTTTATTGAATATGTTTTAGGCATTCTTTCTGAGTCAAGAAAATATTCACTTAAGATAAATGAATTTTCATTCAATCGAAGAAATATTTATTCCATGCTAAGAACTGTCAAAATCATATCAATAAAACAAGTATCTACATTCAAAAAATATTCTTACACCATAAATCTATATTCGTTCAATTGAAAAAAAAATTATTAGAAACTATAAGTTGATATAATTGATGCAACGAAATGATGACTTAAATTGAGGAAATATTTATTTAAGATAAATGAATATTCATTCAGTTAAACAAATATTTATTGCATTCTGTCAACTATCATAATCAACGCAATGAGAAAATTGTTCAAATGTGAAAAATATTCTTTCAATACAAATTGATATTCATTAAATTGGAAAAAATAATTATTGCATGCTAGAAGTTCACATAATCATTGCAAAGAAATGATGACTCAAATTGGAGAAATATTAATGGAAGGTAAATGAATATTCATTGAATTAAACAAATATTTATTGCATTCTAAAACTCATCATAATCAACACAATGTAAACATTATTTAAATCTGAAAAATATTCTTCTAATATAAATGTATTTTTATTTGAAACATGTTTAAAGAAAATAAAACGCGGATTTATTTGAATGAAAGAAATCTTCGTTTGAATAAGTAATTTCCTATTAATCAATTTTACAGAAAAAATAATTACCCGATTCTTACCTTATCGATATTTTGTTGCCAACTCCTGTCAACGTGAAATAAGACGAGTTGAACTTTGGAAAATTAAATAATAGCAAGTAAGGGATGTTTTTCTTGTCCTAAATCTTCATGATGAATTATAAAGCTTTAAGACAATTTTAAAAGTCATACAAAATATTTAAATAGCTTTTAGTAAAAAATTTTATCATAGAAAATTTAAGTTTGCATTTTAAGTTCAGTTACGAGAAATTAAATCTTTCTCATGAATAAAATTAAATTTCAAAATGATGTTTTTCATCATGAAAATTTTCACTATAGAGTAACTACAATATTTGATAAATTATGTAAAAGTTTATAGTTCACATTATGAAACAACTGTTTCAGAGAGTTTCAGCCAATTTTTGGTTCAATCTTTCGATGAAAACTGAATGAATTGATATTTGTTTATAATAATTACTCTGCAATTTATTTGTATGACCTTTTACATGTCAAATGTGCTGCGCATATTAGCGCCGCTGCGACTGGGCATCCGCTGACAAGGGCGTCTATCAAAGAAATTTTGTTTCAAATACAAGGAAATGTTTATTAAAAGTAATGAATTTCATACATAATTCAAAGAATAATAAATTTGTCGCAAAGTGATATTTCTTTCATCCAAAGAATTACTTTATTAAGTGATAGTAGACTTACACGAAATAAATTTGTACTTGAGGAATTATACTTAACTAGTATACGATGTGGCGGATATGAGAAAAATTCGGTGTATTAACAATAACTTTTATACAAATCATCTCGAACTGTTTAGTCATGATTACAGAACTGATAATAAAATAATATTAAAATTCGGTGCCGTGAAAGCTCAAAATGATTATTACGAACAAGTTGTAGAGAAACTACATTTCGGCTGTGAAAATCACGGTTCTTGGTCGCTCAAAATTACAGCACTATTCAATGGAATAATTTTTAAAAAAATGACATATAAATCCACGTTTTCATTTTCCATGTTCCAAGTACAAGAATGAATCAATACATTTTCAAATTTTGAAAATTATATAATTTTGAAGCAATTTTAAGTTAGAAACATTAAAACTCAAACATTTTTCAAATGATCGTTTAAAACCAAACACTTTTTAAATCAGAGGATAAATATTTTTATTTTAAAGTTGTTTGCAATCAATAATTGTTCAGTTCTAATTTATAAATTAAAACTAGAAAATTTACCTTGCACTTTCAAAATTCAACAAAATGAAACAATTAAAATTTTTACGTTAAAAGGTTATACTTTGCACTCTGAAATTTTATTGATTCAAGACTTTCTATTTCAAACAATTTACTATCAAATTGTTTAGTTTTGAATATTTGACTGGTGACTGCTTATTTAATATCCAAAAGCCAAATTTTGGGCTCTGCATTATTTTAAAAAAATGCCAACGGCCATACCACGCTGAAAAACCCAGTTCTCGTTAGATCACTGAAGTTAAGCAGTGTTGGGCGCAGTTAGTACTTGGATGGGTGACCATTCGGGAATACGACTGCGTGTTGTTGGCTCGTCGTGGGTGTGGTGAGCCCACACTTGTAGTTATTTACTACAAGAAACTATCCACCTAGAAACACTACTCGAATCGGGTTGTGTCACGCCTACCCCGAAAGGGAAATGGCTTAATGGTATACATGGTACTGCCAGCTTTACGTAAAGCTAGCAGTACCATGGTAGAAATATTTGAATCGGTGAATGTTAAAGGGGCAGTAGTCCAAGAAAGCTGAGTTTTGGAAAAACGAAAAAAACTGTCCCGTTCCGTAAATATTGGCAAATTGTTTAAGTAGGCCTTACGCATTTGTGGAACCAGTGGGCAGAGATATATTTGAAGAGGAAAGAGAATTTTAATACAAGTTTCCTATTTTACAGAATTTTTTAAAGGTGGTGGACTACTGCCCTTTTAACATGCTACAACAAAATCAAGTCTTTTTTCGTTGGTTTTTTCGATAAATTGTTGAAAAGCCAAGGTTGTTATGACAAACAATCATTTTTCAAGTGAAACTGAGTTAATACAGTCTTCAATCACTGTCTATATCTTGTTGGCCTTCCCGAGTGGGCCATCGGAAGGTGGTTTTCTCAAAGAGTATTCTGGATTCCCCAGGAATGTAATCCAGCATTTTTTTCAGGTCTTCGAGTTTTTTGGGTTTAATGGGGACTTTTCCCGTGGGATAAGAAGCCTCGGTAGGTAGTCGAACGGTGTCTATGAACGTTTTCTTCGTTTTTTTTTCTTGGACTACTGCCCTTTTAACATGCTAACCTCGGAAACTCATACTTTCCACCCGCCTCTACGCCTCTAAAATGTTGTAGACAGCGGTCCTTATAGCATGAAACGATGTGGCTGCACATATAGAACCCGAAAATGCAAAAAAACAAAAATCGATAAAAATGGACAACTGCCCCTTTAACATTCACCGACTCATTTGTTAAATCAACTTTTTTCTTTCACAGGAATTGAAGGCTCCTTTAGGGCTCTTAAATGACCCCCGGCGAAATTTTCCAAAAACAACCCCTATCACAGAAAAACTACCCTAAAACAGAAATATGCACTAATTGAAAAAGTGAGTACATCAGAATTGAGGGCTCATGTTAGGCTGTCCAACGACCCCAAAATAAATGTTAACGAACCATCCCTTAACATTCGAAAACTACCCCTTACCCACATGTACTCACAAAGTGCAAGAAAAAGTATTGCATCAGTTTGAAATATTTTTTAGTTGTCCGAAAAAATCAAAAACTTTCTCAAAAACCACCCTTAAAACTCGAAAACCACCCCGTGAAGGAATTTGACATTAAATGAAGAATTATACATATCAGCAGTTTGTGCTTTTCTGGGACTGTCCAGAAACAGAGTATGCCCTATGCCAGAATTAAGGAGGTCCCGGAAGCTGGAATTACAACATTGTCATACAGATATGGGCACTATGCCATAATTTAATGCCTATTTAGTGCTAATTTATGCTGCAGAAAAAAAATTTTGTGCCCGGTAATTTTGGTCAAAAACATGTAGTAGTTCCAGCTTCAGCTGAAGCCACAACTCCGGTATGAGAAACTCGGAAAGTATTAGTGGTATCTAATTCTACTTTGCGCAGGAATTTAGTGCCTATTTAATGCCAATCCATGCCGCAAAAATTAAATTTTGTGCCCGGATATTTTGGTCAAAAACATGTAGTAGTGCTGGCTTCAGGTAACTCTGGTATTTGAAACTCGGAAATTATAAGTGATATCAAATTCTTCTCTGTACAGGAATTTAGTGCCTATTTAGTGCTACTTCATGCCGCAAAAATTAAATTTTGTGCCCGGATATTATGGTCAAAAACAGGTAGTAGTGCTGGCTTCAGGTGACTCTGGTATGTGAAACTCGGAAACTATTAGTGATATCAAATTCTTCTCTGTGCAGGAATTTAGTGCCTATTAAGTGCTACTTCATGCCGCAAAAATTAAATTTTGTGCCCGGATATTTTGGTCAAAAACACGTAGTAGTGCTGGCTTCAGGTGACTCTGGTATGTGAAACTCGGAAACTATAAGTGATATCAAATTCTCCTTTGTGCAGAAATTCAGTGCTTATTTAGTGTTAATTTATGCCGCAAAAATTAAATTTTGTGCCCGGATATTTTGGTCAAAAACATGTATTAGTGCCAGCTTCAGCTGAAGCCACAACTCCGGTATGCAAAACTGGGAAACTATTAGTGATATCACATTTTTCTTTACGTAGGAATTTAGTGCCAATTAAGTGCTCTGGATTTATGCTAAGCACAAAATCCGGGCACTTTTTTTTGCCAAAAACGTGTAGTAGTGCTGGCTTCAGGTGACTCTGGTATGTGAAACTCGGAAACTATAATTGATATCCAATTCTACTTTGCGCAGGAATTCAGTACCAATTCATGCCGAAAAAAATAAATTTTTTTCAGGTGAAACCACAACCCCGGTATGCAAAACTCGGAAACTATTAGTGATATCAAATTCTTCTTTGTGCAGAAACTTAATGCTTATTTAGTGCTAATTTATGCCGCGAAAATTAAATTTTGTGCCCGGATATTTTGGTCAAAAACATGTAGTAGTGCCAGCTTCAGCTGAAGCCACAACTCCGGTATGAGAAACTCAATATCAAATTTTCTTTTGCGTAGGAATTTAGTGCCAATTAGGTGCCCAGGATTTGTGCTGAACACAAAATCCGGGCACTTTTTTTTACCAAAAACGTGTAGTAGTGCTGGCTTCAGGTGACTCTGGTATGTGAAACTCGGAAAGTATAAAAGATATCAAATTCTTCTCTGTGCAGGAATTTAGTGCCTATTTAGTGCTACTTCATGCCGCAAAAATTAAATTTTGTGCCCGGATATTATGGTCAAAAACATGTAGTAGTGCTGGCTTCAAGTGACTCTAGTATGTGAATCTCGTAAACTATTAGTGATATCAAATTCTCCTTCGTGCGGAAATTTAGTGCCTTTTTAGTGCCAATTCATGTAGCAAAAATTAAATTTTGTGTCCGGAAATTTTGGTCAAAATCATGTAGTAGTGCCAGCTACAGCTGAAGCCACAACTCCGGTATGCGAAACTGGGAAACTATTAGTGATATGAAATTTTTCTTTGCGTAGGAATTCAGTGCCAATTAATTAGCTCTGGACTTGTGCTAAGCACAAAATCCGGGCACTTTTTTTTTACCAAAAACGTGTAGTAGTCCTGCACAAAGAAGAATTTGATATCACTTATAGTTCCCGAGTTTCACATATCAGAGTCACCTGAAGCCAGCACTACTACATGTTTTTGACCAAAATATCCGGGCACAAAATTTAATTTTTTCGGCATGAATTGGCACTAAATAGGCAGTAAATTCCTGCGCAAAGTAGAATTGGATATCACTTATAGTTTCCGAGTTTCACATACCGGAGTCACCTGAAGCCAGCACTACTACACATTTTTGGTAAAAAAAAAAGTGCCCGGATGTTGTGCTCAGCACAAATCCAGAGCACTTAATTGGCACTAAATTCCTACGCAAAGGAAATTTTGATATCACTAATAGTTTCCGATTTTCGCATACCAGAGTCACCTGAAGCCAGCACTACTACATGTTTTTGACCAAAATATCCGGGCACAAAATTTAATTTTCTTCGTCCCCTAGTCGAAAGTACATCTTCCCGGCCGCATTTCTGTCCGGGAACAGTGGCTTTCGCGGCCTGGTAGAGTTAACGCGATCTCTGATTGGCTGCGAGATTTTTGTGGCTCGCTGACGTAGCAACCTGACGTAGCAACGCTCAGTATTCTATTATTCTGTACTTAGCCTCCGAAAATTATTTATTTTGACAGGTGAACAGCAAAAAGAGAGAATAGGTGTGTTCAACCTCAAAACGATGAAGAAGTTTAGGAAAGAATATAAAAAACAATAAAAAATTAAGAAAACATATAAAATAAAAGATGTGTTTTTGATACCCGCCCCGACCAGCAAAACCTCGGCTCCGCCTCGGCTTTGCAAAAGTCGGGCGGGCGACCGATTCCCATGTGCATCCGCTCAGCTGACCGAGAGCAGCAGCGGCGCTACGCGAGATGGCCAAAAGCGTGCTGAAGCAGGCCACAAACGCAAAAGCATCCGAGCTAGCAGCCGACAACGCATTTTATTAATTAACTTCAATTATTAAACGTACTTTCGGCTGGGGATGAAGAAAAATAGTATACGACACACGGCCAGAAATATTGGATGCCCTAGCGTGCGTGATATGAGGCCTCGGCTTCGCCTCGGCCTTCATATCACACACGCCCGGAAATCCAACTTTCTGGCCTTGGGTCGTAATATACTATTTTGCGGCATAAATTAGCACTAAATAAGCATTAAGTTTCCGCACAAAGAAGAATTTGATATCACTAATAGTTTCCGAGTTTTGCATACCAGAGTCACCTGAAGCCAGCACTACTACATGTTTTTGGTGAAAAAAAAGGGCCCGGATTTTGTGCTTAGCACAAATCCAGGGCACTTAATTGACACTAAATTCCTACGCAAAAGAATATTTGATATCACTAATAGTTTCCGAGTTTCTCATACCGGAGTTGTGGCTTCAGCTGAAGCAGGCACTACTACATGTTTTTGACCAAAATATCCGGGCACAAAATTTAACTTTTGCGCCATTAATTGGCACTAAATAGGCACTAAATTCCTGCACGAAGGAGAATTTAATATCACTTATACTTTCCGAGTTTCAAATACCAGTCACCTGAAGCCAGCACTACTACATGTTTTTGACCAAAATATCCGGGTACAAAATTTAATTTTTGCGGCATGAATTGGCACTAAATAGGCACTTAGTTCCTGCACGAAGGAGAATTTGATATCACTAATAGTTTCCGAGTTTCACGCACCAGAGTCACCTGAAGCCAGCACTACTACCTGTTTTTGACCAAAATTTCCGGGCACAAAATTTAATTTTTGCGGTATGAAGTAGCATTAAATAGGCACTAAATTCCTGCACAGAGGAGAATTTGATATCACTTATACTTTCCGGGTTTCACATACCAGAGTCACCTGAAGCCAGCACTACTACACGTCTTTGGTAAAAAAAAAGTGCTCGGATTTTGTGCTTAGCACAAATCCAGAGCGCTTAATTGGCACTAAATTCCTACGCAAAAGAAAATTTGATATCACTAATAGTTTCCGAGTTTCTCATACCTGAGTTGTGGCTTCAGCTGAAGCTGGCACTACTACATGTTTTTGACCAAAATATCCGGGCTGGAAAAGGGAAGGGAAAAATTCTTGCCGCACCCTATCCCTTTTCCAGCTTTATGATTTCTTTACAAAAATTGTTTGAATTACTGTATTTGAACATTTACGATCAAAAAGTCTTTTCTATTCATGCGTCAACTTTGAATTATGTCGATGAAAAAAGTTTTTCTGTTTTTCTGTCCAATTCCTTCACGGGGTGGTTTTCGAGTTTTAAGGGTGGTTTTTGAAATTGTTTTTGATGTTTTCGGACAACTAAAAAATATTTCAAACTGATGCAATACTTTCTCTTGCACTTTGTGAGTACTTTTGGGTAAGGGATAGTTTTCGAATGTTAAGGGATGGTTTTGTAAAATTGATTTTGGTGTCATTGGAGAGCCTAACATGAGCCCTCAATTCTGATGTACTCACTTTTTTAATTAGTGCCTATTTATTTTTAGGGTAGTTTTTCAGTTATAGGGGTTATTTTTGGGAAATTGCGCCGGGGGTTGTTTAAGAGCCATAAATGAACCTTCAATTCCTGTGAAAGAAAAAAGTTGATTTAACAAATATTTCTACCATGGTACTGCTAGCTTTACGTAAAGATGGCAGTACCATGGCTTTTGGGTATTACATGAGGCTTACCCAGGTGCGAATTGACCGTTAGCCCACGGTCGGGCCAACCGTCGGACGGTCGGTCCAACTTTGTGCGCCACTGGTCGGGCCAACCAGCTAAATCAGACATGCCCAACTCGGGGAAATTTCCTCCGGGAACACATGTTCAGAGTTCCCTACTCTTTCTACTAAAGAGCGGGAGTGGTGGTAGACGCATGCGCGTGGTAGAGGCGCACGTCACAGAGGAGAGATTCTCGCAAGCGTTTGCCACCACTCCCGCTCTCTAGGAGAAAGAGTAGGGAACTCGGAACATGTGTTCCCGGAGGAAATTTCCCCAAGTTGGGCATGCCTGAGCTAAATGATAACGGTCAACCGCCTTTGGATTCTCAAAGTCGGCCCGATATTTGGTCCCATATATGGGCCATCTTTTAAGATGATGTCGGCCCAACCCTGGACAACAATGTGTGGCCGACTTTGATTTTGAAGGTTCGTACTACACAGGTGGAAATACACAAAATAGGTATTCAAAAAATAAACAGTAATTGATTGCGTGTATTTTGTCTATAAATGCTAATGATCCTGCTTACATTGAATACATATATTACATTTTTTTAAATTATATAACAAATAAAATTTCTAACCCTACGGGGTTTCGAACCTACACCTATACCTGAATATATCGCCTAGCAGTCGGGAGTCTTACCCATTACTCTATACCTGAAGAATTGAAAGTGAATGAAAAAACCATCCTCATAAGCTTCAGCTCAAAGTAGTTAAAAAACAATTTGTTAAATGTTTTTTCTCATTAATTATTGTATTATTATGCAACATATATAATATGAATATAAATTATATAATATTTTAATAAATAATTCAAACCAATGTTATGTCGACGGTCGGGCCATCTATTGTCCAGAGTCGGACTGAACGTACTTTAACGGCTTTTTTTCAACAATGAACCAGCGTTTATCCGACGGTCGGCCCATATTTGGGCCACGGTTTGACCGACCGTCGGGTGCAACATGGTGACTTGTACAAGCCAATGTTATGCCGACGGTCGGGCCATCTCTTGTCCAGAGTCGGGCCGACCGTTCTTTCACTGTCTTTTTAAACAATGAACCAGCGTTCACCCGACGGTCGGCCCATATATGGGCCAAGGTTTGACCGACCGTCGGGTGCATCATGGTGACTTGTACAAGCCAATGTTATGTCGACGGTCGGGCCATCTCTTGTCCAGAGTCGGGCCGACCGCACTTTCACGGTTTTTTTTAACAATGAACCAGCGTTTATCCGACGGTCGGCCCATATTTGGGCCAAGGTTTGACCGACCGTCGGGTGCATCATGGTGACTTGTGGCTAACCGACTGCTGTATCCAGAGTTGGACCGACCGCATTCTTTCGGTCGTACCGACCAATCTGCCATAGTTTATCCGATCGTCGGCCCAACGTTGAGCCAGAAATGGGCCGACAGACGGCTTTTCGCCCACCGCCGACGTCGGTCGTCAACGTCGGTGAGACCATGGCAGCTTGAAAACACCTTAGTCGGCCCAACTCTAATTACCATAGATCGGTTACCAAAGCAGGGCCAACTTCGGGCCGATGGTCAATCTCTGGCAGCCGACCGAATTTCGCACCTGGGTAAATGAGCCCTTAATTCTGGCATAGGTTATATATTGTTTGGGCATGATGGTACTTCCAGGTTTACCCACCTGACAATATTTGAACGTTTTTAGATTTAAACTGAATAAAATAGTTTAGTTATAAGTCTATTCATTTCGCATTATTTTTAAATTAAAAATAGTTTATACACATTTCAAAATTATTAGTTTTAGGGTAAAAAAATCAACATTCATGTTGGTAACTATTTTAGTGATTGTTATACTACTTTTAATCAACGCATAATATGATGGAATTTTCAACCATACAATTTTTTTACATTTTCTTATAATTTTGGTATGTCTTGTTTTGAGTGATCATTAATTTGAAAAGCAAATATTTCATATGAACATTTTTCCACAAATTCAAGAATCAGTTATTTAATTTTCATAATAAAACAATTTGCATCTTTACATTCTCATCATAATGAGAAGGTATTGATTTTATGTGAAAAATGACTTTCGTGGATTCCATCAAATGTCGACGTTTTGAGGCCCCTTAAGTCAGAAAAAATAGTTTTTACGTCGGTGTCTGTCTGTCGTTGTCGTCTGTATACCAGATAACTCTTGAAAGACTAATCGGATTGGATTGTGCTCCGGCAAACAGTTCCAGGGATCAAAAAGAAAGATCTAGTTTGTTAACCAGCTATTTTCGATAAAAATTCAAAAAGTTAGAGCATTTTCAAAAACTTTTAGACCTTTTTTTTTATTCAGAAATTTCACGGACGGCTATCCATAGTACTAAAAAATTCAAACAATTTATCCCCACGACTTCTTCCGATAAAAAAAAATTGTCAGAGTTATAGCACTATCAAAATCCCCCCAAAAAAACGAAAATTAACATTTTAAGCGAAACAAAGCACAATATGAAAAAAAGTCAGAAGACAAAAAACGTTACTTCTTGAAAGCCCTACAAGAATGTCATGACAACTTTTTGAATTTTCTTGGAAAAATCAAGAATTTAAATTTTGATCGCACAAAAAATAATGAATTATTGCATTCTCATCATAATGAGAAAGTATTAATTTTATGTGAAAAATAACTTTCGTGGATTCCATGAAATTTCGACCTTTTGAGGCCCCCTGAGTCAGAAAAAATAGTTTTTACTTCGGTGTCTGTCTGTCTATCGTTGTCGAAAAGGAAATCTCTTTATTTATCTAAAACAAATTTGTTTATATACACTTTGTAAAATGAATGTAAAAAAAAATTATTGTGAAGTAAAGAATAAATAATAAAATACATTTGCTGTATTTTGTTTTGTCCAATTCAGCAGTTGCGAACAGAGGCACAATATTTACAAAAAATCACGTTTTTCAAATATTCTAAAAAAACACGAATTGAATATTACAGTTTTCAATTCGTAAGATTTGAAAAGATGCGTACTAAAGTTTTGTTTTTAAATCGGTCTTAAGCTGATGTAATAATTTGTTCGTCTAAATTATATCTGCAAATTTGCTTTCATCCATTTTTTTATAGGACGTGTAGTTTTTGATTTAATCGTAAAAAATAATATTACAAATAAACAAGTTGAATTTGTGTGAAAACGTCTCGAGATGAATGGCAAATGAGGAACGAATATTAAAATAATCATGAAAAATAAAATTTGTTCTTTATTTTATTATATCTGCATGAGCATTTTGGAGCCGAGATATACAGATATTAATATAGTATACATTCAATATATTAAAGTTGAACATAATATAGAAAAATTCGCGTATTGGACAAATTTTATTTGAGTGCGAAGCACGAGATACACGATGAGAATGTGTTCGTAAAAGCAGAAGGATCTTTAACTAAAGAGAATTCACAATCACGAAGATTTCACATTTAATTGTCAAAGATTTTGTATAAACGTGGGGAAGTACAAAGATCGAGCGCATAGCGCGAGGTAAATACGTTATCGAGCGCGAAGCGCGAGAACCAACAGTCGCGCGCCCTAGGAGCGCTTAAACTTGTGAGCGAAGCGAGCCGCGCGCGATGAGAATGTGCCCACGTAGCAGGCAGATTTTTTTTCTTAAGATAGGATAAAAGATACAAGATTTCTGTATCAAATCTTTAATACTAGGTTAAAATATTTTTTACCACTCTTTCAGAAATATTGGGGGAAAAAGTGCCAAGATCTGAACTTTAAACAAATAAGATGTAATGATTTCAAATTGTGAAATCGTTTATAAATTTAGTGTTCATGTATAAGTCATTTTTGAATGTTTGAAACATATTTCTTCTAAGTACATACTTTTCATTTCAAGGTATTTTCTTTTAACCAGAATTATCATGTCGTATACTTTTTACTCTATAATCTTCATATTGTTAAAACAAAAAAGCATTTGAGTACTAACACGTGTTCGCTGAGAATGTGATCTTGACCCTAAAAAATGCACCACATCAAAATCACATTATAATTCATAGGACATTTAATTCAAAGCTTGCCATTATAGCCTACTATCCCCTAGTTATTATACAACATTTCAGTGACAAATGTCACCAAAATATCTAAGAGTAGTAGGGCTAGGCGGCTACGAGATCAAATTCCGAGAGATGGCGCCACCGTCGCTAGTTACTGACACCAACGGATGGCACCACCGGCGAAGGGAGGGTTCTGTTCCGTGCTAAGTTACCGACACCAACATATGGCGCCACCGAGAAAGGAAGGGTTCTGTTCTGTGCTAAGTTACCGACACCAACAGATGGCGCCACTGATAAAGGGAGGGTTCATTTCCGTGCTAAGTTACCTGCAGTCAGTCAAAAGTGAGGTTGTTAACGGTGATTTCTGCTAAGTTAACATTATAAGGTTCTGTTCTGTGCTAAGTGATCATTGATCGATAAAACAGTTTCTTACCATCAGTCGGTAAAACAGGGAATTCGGAATTTTTATATTATCATTTGACCATCAGTCGGCAAGGTAGGGAGCTACATTGCCATCAGTCCGTGAAACAGGGAGGTCGGTACTTTTTATATTATGATTTTACCATAGGTCGGTAAAATAGGGATCGTCGATAATGCAGATCTCCATCCACAGATGGAGCATCAGTTGCTATATCAGGAGCCTACCTTACTAATCGGTGTAAATAACTGATAACGTCACTCAGTACTTCCTGTCAGCACTAATATCAATGTATCAACAGTCGGTAATGGGTTTATCGGACGTTGAATTGATTCTCAGTCTGCCCGTAACTTACCGACATACTGTGTGTCGCCCCCAGTGTATCCTGCGCGCGCTGGTATTCCCTCGACGTCCACGTGTGTTCCACATTATTTGCGTGTCATACGTCTACCTAATATATACAAAAGATGTGGGGTTTGCTCCCTATTCCTACAAGTGTCGCGTTGAGATTTCCTGCGCTGTTTCAAGTAGTCTACATTTTATCAATTTAAATTTCTCACGCTTCAATTCATCAACTGGCGAATCGATGTGAGATTAGACAACAGGGCGCATGAGAATTCGAAACAAAGTTTTCAACACGTCTCTCTTTCTATCATGTGAGTTAGACAGAGAGAGAGTCCGATGATATTTGAACCACAATTCATACTTATCATAACTCAAACTAATTAACAAATATGAAGAACATTGGTTAAGAATTAAAATTTGATTCATTTATTTTTTAATTTTCACATTTTATTGAACATTTTTAAATTACTAGGATACTGTAGCCTGCACTCAATCGGACTTCTCTTTCTAACATGTGAGATAGACAACGAGATACATGAGAATTCGAAAAAAGGGTTTCGACACGTCTCGCTTTCTATCGTATGAGGGGGAGATTACGATATCCGTGGCGCCAAAGTTTTAGAGGTGATCCCTATAGGATTTTTGGTGAGAAACACGAATCTGACATTTTTAAATCGATATCTCGAATGGTTTTCGAGATATCGATTTTTTTATGTTAAAATTATTTACTTTTTTTTTTATTAAAATAATTTATGAATATTGATTTCGATGCGATTTTTGGCAAGAAACACGAATCTGAAACTTTTAAATCGATATCTCGAATAATTTTCGAGATATCGATTTCTTCATGTTAAAATTATTGACTTTTGTTTTTGATTAACATAATTTCGGAATATTGATTTCGATGGAATTTTTGGCGAGAAACACGAATCTGAAACTTTTAAATCGATATCTCGAATAGTTTTCGAGATATCGATTTCTTCATGTTAAAACTATTGACATTTTTTTTTTGATTAACATAATTTCGGAATATCGATTTCAATTAGATTTTTTACAAGAAACACGAATCTGAAATTGTTAAATCGATATCTCGAATAGTTTTCGATATATCGATTTTTTATGTTAAAATTATTGACTTTGATTTTTGATTAATATAATTTCTAAATGTCGATTTCGATAGGATTTTTTGTGAGAAACACGGATCTGAAATTTTTAAATCGATATCTGAAATAGTTTTCGAGATATCGATTTTTCTGTTAAATTAAATAATCGAATAATACAGGTCTCACCCTATCCCTTCCCAATGTCTAGTGGGGTACGGGAAGGCACCCCTGTGACTGAGCACAGAAATAATGAAAGTTCACACCCCTGCCCCTTTTCCAACGCCTCGTGGGGGCGGAAAGGCATTCCTGTGATTG
>CAKNXH010059542.1:0-73178 GCA_932178445.1 Andricus quercusramuli
GCTCGCAAGTTTGAGTGCGCCTAGGGCGCGCGACTGTTGGATCTCGCGCTTCGCGCTCGATTATGTATTCACCTCGCGCTACGCGCTCGGGCGTATTTACATCGCGCTTTACGCTCAATTCCTCTAGATCTTTGAACTTCGTGTTCGACTTCGATGAAAAGAAAAAGTTTATTTCCAAATATTAGAAAATTACCAAAACCTCTACATATGAAGTGATTCTTAAATTTGTTTTTATTTTAGACTGAAAAGGAAATTTATTTACTCAAGGTTCTATCGACCTTAAGGAACACATTCTCATCCAGATGCTCGCGCTTCGCGCTCGATATTTGATTTCAAATTCATTTGAACCTTGCGTTCCACGCTCGGTTCTGTGCACCGTATAATAGAAACAAAAAAGTTTGAGCGCACTTACGGCGCGCGATTTGGGCGTCGCGCTTCGCGATTTGTATTTGATTTCAAATCAAGAATAATTATATAAATTAGGCGACAAATTTTGTTAGTTAAAATGTTATTTTAGATTTTCCGTTTTTCAAAAAAGTTATTTTTTTCATTTTGAATATATTCTTACAACGAAAATTGATTTTTCCAAAGTTTTCCAAAAATTTGATTTCTTTTACTGTCAATGTTATTTTCACGAATAAAATAAAAACTACGCATCCTATCGAAACATGATGGATAACAAATTTGTATCTCTTCTTTGAATGAACAAATGTTGTGTCCGTCATGTTTTTCGTAGCTTGTGTTATTCGTCTAAAAATTTATTTTTTCTATTTTCAATGCTGTTTTTTATGAATAAAACAAAAACTACGCGTCATATCGAAAAGTGAATAATAACAAATTTGTAGATCTTTTTTAGGTGCATAATTTTGGTCCAGTCATCTTTTGTCGTATCTTGCATAGTTTCACAGAAAAATGGAATTTTTGATTTCTCATTATTTTGTTGTGCGATCAGAATTTAAATTTTTTATTTTTTGAAAAATTCAAAAAGTTGTTATGAAAATATTGTAAAGTGTTCAAAAATCAACGTTTTTCTTCTCTTGACTTTTTTTCATAACGTGCGTTTTTCGGCTTAAAATGTTCATTTTCGTTTGTTTTTTGGAATTTTGAAAATGCTATAACTCTGGTAATTTTTTTTTATCTGAAAAAGTCATTAGGATATTTTTTTCCTCTTTTTGCTTGCTACTAATAACCGTCCATAGAATTTCCAAATCTTCAAAAAAAGTGTTCTCAAAAATTTTCAAAATGTGCTCATTTTTTGAATTTTCATCCGAAATAGCTGGTTAACGAACTTGTTCTTTCTTTTTAGGCCCTAAAAAAGTGTGCCAAAGCACAACCCAATCTGATTATTTTTTCGAAAGTTATCGTGCCTACAGACAGACAGACAGACAGACAGCCAGACAGACAGACACCTTGGTAAAAACCTTTTTTTCTAGCTCAGGGGGTCTCAAAACGTGGAGATTTGATGAAAACCGACCAAGTCAAATTTTACATAAAACCAATACCTTCTCATCAGAATGAGAATGTAAAAACAAACTATTTGATTAAAAATTATTTTTCAGTAATGAAATTTCTTACGTCTGTTATTTCAATTCTCCTTTTAAACTTCTATATGACTGTTGTCACGAAAAGCCTTGAAAATAAATTTAAAAACGAAACCTGAAAGAAAAATGGATAACGGTCAGAGAAAATGAAAAATGGGTCGGTTTGAAAACGTTCTATGCAAATTTCTCTCTAAATCTAAAATAGTAAGATTTGCCTAAAGAAATAGCGGGGTCAATTGTTTTTCTTTTTTCTCACCAACCCGCTACACAGTTTTGATTTAAATCACATTTAAGTTTTGAAAATTGAATTTAAGAACGTAAAAAATTATATTATCTGAATTAAAAACATTGCAAATCGAATCATTCCTTACTAAATTTTTTCCACTTCTACATCTACTACTTCACACTTTTCTATACGTTTCCATAATTTGCTGTCCTTTTTAATTTGTTCTTCATTCCATAAAATTGTTTGAACCTCTTTCTCTTTTTCTGGGGCTGCCCTCCTGGTTTACCCACATTTTTATTCTTATTTCTACCACTATCTTTTTTTTTCTTACTTTGGTGTTACCCTTTTTTTCTTTCTTCTTTTACTTAGAAAAAACTAGTACCTTTCTTCTCTAGTTCTTCTTTACCTAAATTCCATATGTACCATTCCCCTTCTATGCAAATTTTTTGGTATCCTACCCTTATTCTATTTCCTTCTCCCTCTATTTTCTAGTTATTTCTCTCATTTTAGTCTTATTTACTTTTTTTCCTTCGTTTCCTCTTGTTTTTCTTCCCATGAAACCATTTACACTATTAGGATTTCTTTACCCTTTATTCCATGCCTTATTACATTCGCGAGTATTTTGCAAGAATTTGATGTTTGGTGATGACGTATCAATGAAATAATTGTTTAGACTGTCTTTCATAAATACAAAATACATTTTTAATTGCAAAAAATAGTGGCCCAGGCGGAAATATTATATATCGTTTATATATAGTGTGAAGTATTATATATAATATTCATTTGTTTTATAAAAAAAATGTATAAAACAAACGAATATTATAATACTTCACACTATATATAAACTATATATAATATTTCCGCCTGGGGGCATCTTCTATACTACTCATGAAATGTAGCTTTCATTTACCATCTAATTTTTTTCATTCAAAATAAAATATATTGAAAGTTATAGTTCTTCATGTAAAACTCTTATTTTGTTTTCCTAAATAGATAAAATTAATATTTAAGTCAATCTAAGGTTTTTAAACATAAAAATTCACTTCGCGAATAACTTTAGCATATTCCTCGAAAAAAAATTTTCTGATCAATATTCAGTTAACGAAAAGTAGCTCCTACTTCCAGATATAATGCTCCACTTTTTTCTCACAAAAAATTGAAGACTCAATCGATTCCTGCCGCGATAAGTTCGTCGATGGAAATTCAACCACAAATAATTTCTAGCACAATATGGTATTAGAACTGAAATCGAATTTTTGTTTTGCTCTCGTAAATCTCTTCCTTTAAACTCGTGAGATGGGGGTGAGTTGAGAAGCGGTTGCAGGCGACATAAAACTCTTTGAAGAACGCTATATTATTATGATAATCATCGTCGATCCGCAAGAATGAAGTGATTAGAGTGCGAAGCAGAAACCTTGATGAGTTCGAGAATCTCTGATTATACGTATTTCCTTCGTAAAATTCAACAAATCTTTCGAAGGAAGAAACCCGTACGTATCCGATCATAAAAAGAATTTAGCTCAATGCGAATAAATAAAAAAAAAGCTTCACGATATTTGAGAAGAATCAAGCAATTCGGTTTATTTCGCTAATGAAATATAGAAAATAACTTCTGCTGAAAAAATTTATTTGCCTTAGATATAAAGGATTTAAACATCTATAATTTGAGCTTGAAAAATAATAATTTACTAGTTAATGATATTGAATATCCAAATTTTTTAAAAATAATTAAATGGATTGTCTACTATTGTCGTGTTCAAAGTTTGGATCACTTATGCAGGGATCACAGTCCATAATCTTTTTTACCTGGTTTCTTTTTTCCCCCTTCAATCTGAAAAATATTCTAAAACACCTAAAATCGAGAACTTTGACCAACATTTTCCGTTTTTATCCTTTTTTATGAGGTGTGGGTTTATTATCTGAGAATAATAAACAGAAATTCAAGACATTAGAAAACAAACATCTCTATAGAGGTAACAGGCTTCACGGGACAGAATGATATAAAAATAGTGGAAATTAGGAGATTTTTCACGAAAATAGGATAATGAATGCTTTGAAATAAAATTAAAGTTTATATTATATCAAACTCAATTTTTAACGCTTCAGGTTGATTTTTTGACGAAAAAGATGAATTTTCAATCGAGAAATTTTTCTACCAAAAAAAGACGGGCTTTCAACTAAACTGATGAATTATCAACCAAAAGAATAAATGTTTAACAAAGTAGTTCATATTTTAACTGAGTAGTTGCATTATGAAGCAAAAAAATATTAATTCTCAACGAAAATTGTAATATTTGATATTTAAACCAAATAAGATTTTAATTTAAATAACAAAGAGTTCAAGCAAAAAGACAAATTTTCTATAAAGAGAAAACAGTTGAATTTTCATCCCTAAAACAGGTAATGTCATTAAAGAAGTTAATTTTCAACTAAATAGTTTCTACCAAAAAATTCGAATTTTGAAGCGAAAAAAACGAACTACATACAAAATAGTTACATTTTCAACTAAATTGATGAATCTTTAACCAAAAAAATGAGTTTTCAAGCCGAGAAGACGAATTTTGTACAAAGTAGCTGAATTTCAACAAAACCGAATGAATTTTCAACAAAATTGTTGATTGTTCAGCAAAATAATTAAATTTCCACCACTTAATAAAACTTCTACTCATGAAAAATGAATTCTCAACAAAAACTGTGAGAGTTCATATTTCAATCAAAAACGATTTTTCAGTCCAAAACAAATTGTTAAATTTTCGAGCCAAAAGACGAATTTTCAAAAAAATATTGGATTTTTTAATAAAAAATAGTTTTTTCGGCCAAGAAAAACAATCAATAAAATGGTTGAATTTTCAACCCGACAATATAATTTTTCATTGGAAAAGTTCATTTTTAACGAAATAGTTGAATTTTTAACAAAATTTTTGATTCTTCAGCAAACAGTTCAATTCTCAAGCAATTAATAAAACTTTGAACCATGATAGATGAATTCTCAACAAAAATGTAATAGCTGATATTTCAGTCAAAATATATGTTTGTATTCAATCTAAAATAGTTGAATTTATTAAAAAGAGACGAATTTTCAACGAAATGATTGATTTTTCAACCAAACAAGATTTTTGCGTCAAGAAAAAACAAAAATTTCAACCAAATTTTTAAATTTTAAAGCCAAAAAGTGAATTTATAACAAAATAGTAGATATTCTAATAAAAAAAATAAAAATTTGAGTCATAAAATGAAAAAAATAGTATATTGCGTGACGAGGGTCGAAAGGCAACGATTTCACGAGTGTGAAGTTAGCTGCCCGAGCACGGCCTCGGCACGAGTTATGCATACAATTTTTCATCATATATCGATTGAGGTATGATGAAAAATAATTTTCAACCAAATAGTTGAATTTTTAACTAAAAAGGATGACTTTCTAACTGCATTGTTGAACTTTTAGCAAAAAAAAAAAAAAAAAAAAAAAATGTTCAACCAAATAATATAATTGCTATACAAAAATGATGAATGCTTAACCAAAAATGTAATGGTAGACATTTTAACCAAAAATAGTTAACTTTTAGCTAAACATACACCCAACTTCCAGATTCTGTCCCCCCGGTCTCGGTCTTCCCAGAACTGCTCGCCCACGCAAATTCTCAGCGCGCAGGGCGAGAGACGGTTGCGACTCTCGCCTCGGAAGGGCCGCACTGCGCGAGTACTTAGTCGACTATATGACGCAATATTATGCTTTCCAATTGAAAACGGTTCAGGCGGCCCTGACGTTTTACGTTTGGATACCCCCTACTTGTGACCCAGGCTATTTGCAGACAACCTTCGAAACTGGTCTGAAATCGAGAGTTCTTGAATTTTTTTCTGATGTATTTTTATTAGTAGAAAGTGCTGAAGAAGTTTTCAACAGTTGTTTCAAAGCTAGTTCAAAAAAATTTTTAACAGAAAAATTATTAGAAAACTATCTAAAAAGAAGGCGCTACTGCTAGAGTGGACATACGTTCAATATTTGCCCTTTTTTCCTAAACGTGGACTACTGAACCTCTGTGAGCCCCGTTTATGAATGTTGCATGATTTAAACACTTTTTAACAATCTGCGAAAACCATTTATATATAAAGTCATTAAGTTTATCAAATACAAATTCGAAATAATCCTAATTAAATGAAAAATTGGCAATAAAGTTCAATTTGTTTTAGTATAGCATTTCAGTAAGGACGCTATATTTACTGACGAAGTGAAATTGAAATATTATAACTACTCAATGTGTGAGAGCAACAAATTAATTTTCAACCTGAAAAAAATGTTTTATCTTCATTATTTATACTTTTTACCTGAATGAAACATTTTTATGGTATGCTTATAGGTTAGAGTTAAAGATTAAAGTTTAATGAACAATATTTATCGATTTTGAACTTTTCTGTCATCACTAGTCAGGTCAAATGGTATGAAGATTAAAAATCTTATACCAATCGTACCAAGAGATAAAAAAGTATCAAAAATGTATGCTTTTAAAATTCTTGTAAAATAATGATAGATAGGGTTGTCAAACTCGTACCCTTCACGGTCTCATAAAAATGTTCAGTACAACTAATTGACTAATTTTGTGTTTTTTTGTTTTGTTTAAGAATATTTAATTGAATATGTGAGCCTTATTTAAAAACTTGAATCTTTATTTTTTGAAACTGATGCAGTTAAATGCTGTTGAAGTTTTTCCTATCTACTGTAGCGTGGTTTTCCCTATGGCCTTTCGGTGAATAAATCTGAAGTTCAGTTTGATCCAACTCCATATTTAAGCACTCGGTACGATATTTAATTAGAATGACTCCACATAAGGAGTTTGCAGAGTTCGAGTATTAATTGGAGTTGTGCCCTGGTAGCCCAGGCAAATAATATCTACTGCATTCAGTAGTATGAGTATGACATGGTCAGACATATAGACTCAGCATCCAGCACAACTCTATTTACGCAATCCCTTCCTAGCATTGATTTTTAATTATTTGAGGAATTATTCAATTAAAAATGCATATAATATTCAATTCATTTGAACAAGATATAAAGCACTCCATTTTTCCCTACTACAAATAAATGAGTTAATTAAAGATAAATTGAATAATGCATTAATTGCCGTGCTCTTCTAAAGTAGCAGCATAATATTTCAATTTATTTGAATTAATATTAATTATTCAATACAATTTAGAGTAAGGTATTATGAACCATTGCTTTTTCTACTTCTATACATATTTGCGGAGCATAATTCATTCAAAACTTGACAAAATTGCTGTTTGAAGTGGAAACAGTTTTAACGAACATTTTCACGCTTGAAGCTCTATATCTATGCTTTCAATTAGAGAGATGAAGAGTGACTGGAGTTGTTTACATTTCACTTGCGCAAGGGATTGAGTCGGAGGCAGAAGGCAGAAACTCGCAACAATAATATGGAAATAACTATATTGACTTTCCGCCTCTCTGACCAGTTAACTTTGCCAAAATTGTAAGTTTGTTTGCTAGTTTATATTATGGAATTCATCATAATAACATTATTTCAAACAGTTTGCAATTCCAATTTTAAGTTTATAATCGTTTTGCATCATTCACAGTGACCGAAAAAGTTCATTCTTAAAATTCGCTGACTTTTTCCCCGATTTTCCCATGACCACTCTTTCATTTTCCCTAATCATTAATATTCAAAGAACAGCATTTTAATCTTTTATCATTTTTCAGAAAAACAATTGATTTTTCGTCCAAAATAATTACATTTTCAACCTAATAGTAAAAATGTTAACCGAAGTCTAATTTTCAATAAAATAGTAGAATTTTGAACCCATTAAATTTGCAATTGTTGATTTAGAAAAACAAAGCAATTTTTTAATATTCAGCAATATTTGGCTGTTCATTAGAAATGATCAATTATAAATAAAATGTTTAAAACCAAACATTTTGAAACTGAATTGACAATCAAATTGAACATTAAATGTTACAATTTTAATTGTTCCATTAAAAAATATTTAAACTTGTTAGTAAAATTATTGAAGGTTGGTGTATAACTAACAGTGGAACAATTATTAGTTTCGAAGAACTTAGCATTAAAATAATTAAACTTAAACAGATTTATGTATAAAACAAATTTGTAATTTTGCAATTTCAATTATAAGAGAAAGGAAACCAATTTTGGTATACAATTCTTTCCTGAATTGAAAGTGAAACTTTTTTGTTTTTTACATTTTTGTATAGTTGAAAGCGGGCAAATTCGGTATTTCTCACATTTTTATTGAGTTTAAAACGAGGAAATTTTAGTTTTTAATTTTTGGCACTGACTGAGGGACATTTTATATTTTTTCGGGTTTTATAGCGTTAGAAAGAAGAAAATTGCGGTTTCTTTGGTATCCTTATTGAGTTGGAAGGGAGGAAATTCCGGGTTCCAATTTTTTCTGAATATTCGAAGGGAGGAAATTTTCTGAATTGGAAGAGGAACATTTTCTTATTTTTAAGATTTTTATCGAGTTAAAAGGAAGGAAGTTCTTGTTTTTAATTTTTTACGAATTGGAAGAGAAATTTTTTCATTTTTAAAAATTTGATTTATAGATTGGAAGAGGTCAATATGTCATTCCTTCTTTTTAGCATTTTAATTGGAAAGAAGGATAATTAAAAAAAAAACATTTCCATAGATTTAGAAGGGAGGACATTTTGATTATTAATTGCTTTTCTGAATTGGAAGAGGCCCTCTTTGTCTTTTTAACATTTTTTGAGTATATAGAGGACAATATTTGTTATTTTTAAAATTCAGATGAAAGAGGGGAACTTTTTATTTTCAATATTTTTATTAATTTAAATCGAAAGCGAGGATTAGTTTAATTTAGAGCATTGGAAATGATCGCTTAGATTTATATTCATTAATAAGAAATTTTTGAATTGTTTTGTAATATAATTTATAATATTATAATTTATAGAAGTATAAATTGAAAATTTTGCAGTATATTGGCATTTAATTAAAAATAGTTTAGTTGCAAAGTGTTAAAAGCTACCATTATATAAGTTCCATTTTGAGTGCTTTAATTTGCAGTTCAGCTTTGATTACTCCAAAGTAAATAAATTTCCGCTCGAACATTTGAATTCCATTGACTTTGAAAATGTTTTGCAAATCGGGAAATGACCGAAAATTTTAAATTCTCGATTAAAACTTCCACCGTGATTTTCTTTTGTGTAGATATTTTAATATGATAACAAAATCATTAAATTGGCTTCTTCAGAGTATTCTCGTGTAGAATGTAATGGTTTTGAATTACTTTTAACTTGAATCAACTTTATTTTCACTTTGAGTGAAACTTTACGTGTAGTATTTAATTGGGTAGGTTTTTTAAAAGTTTTTCTAATTCTATGTAGAGTTGTAAAAATAGTATTTATCGAATTATTTTGTGTAGAGTCAACTTAAAATAAAAAAATTAAATTTCTAGGGTGATGAATCCATTAAATAAAAAGTTTTGGATGATTTTAGTATATTTAGGTCTCGAGAAATATGATTATTGACCCTTGGTTTAAAAAAAAAATTGTATCCCATTAAACTTGCTCTTTAAAAATTTGGGATCCTTCAAAATATATGAATCAAAATCCGTATATTTTATACTAGACTGGTGGAACTAGATGGATTCCTCTATATGATCGTATTTTAATTTGTCTTCCATGTCTGGTGTTTTTGAAATTTAGCTTTTTTTCTCATTATCGAGGAATCATCTCAAGTAGATTTATCATATTTTGTTCGCTTACTCCCCATTCGTGAAGAAATACTATACTACCACCCCATTAAATTTTGAGATAATCTCTATAAATATTTTGCTGTGATCTATTAACTTGAATGCAACAAAAGAGAAAAAGTTACAAGTGAATGATATTATACGTTTCAGAGACATAATTTATGTACATTACTCTCCTAATGGTAAAAGTTGCAGCGAAAGTTTCAAGACTTTTAGAAGTCAGAATGTAGTAACTTCTTTAGGTGAAATCATAAAATGCTGAAAACACTGAGAAAGTTTGAGCTTTCCTCAAAGTCTGAATGTTGTCAGTCGTATCAAACGGAAGTTTTGGTTATGACGATACATACCAGTAGAGCATCTGAGCTTAAGAAGCCTCCCATTTTTTCGCGTGCCCTCGCAGCTTTCTCAAATATTCACAAAGACTCAAAGAGGTCCTCCCACCCTTTCAAGTTTACATTCATATTTTTTCCTCTATCCCGCCGCGTTTTTCACTGTTGTAATGAATGCTTTTTTCCGGTAGAAGCTGCGATTGACGCGATCAAAGCGCCTCATGAAGATGGCAATTTTGCTATTTTCGCACTCCTCGCTTAGCTTGTCGAGAGAAATATCCTCTGAAGGCTAGGTATGAAAAAAGGCTAATATTGGCAGTTGTAAGCGTCAAAAGATGAAACTTTAGCTAAATTCATTAATTTTGTTTTTGCTTGAGCAATTTTACATTAAATAAACTTGATTGGCATTAAGAAGTTATATTACATTCATATTACAGTCTGGCCCATTTTTTATCTCATCTCCTTTTTCTCCCATTACATTTGAAGAATCCCCTAAAAACCTCAATTCGAGAATTTAGACCAAATTTTCAACAAATTTTTTCGCCAATGATTCAGTCGAGAAACTGAGTCTGAAAGATAAATCAATACTGTATGTAGTTACGAATCAAAAACATATTCATGAAGAATTTTACTCAAATATTCAATTTTTTAAAACAATTCGTCGATCATCATAGGATTTTAATAATTGCAGATATTATTATAAAAATTAAAATACTTTATTCCGGCACTAGAAATTTTCCTTTTTTCTGTTAATAGTGTTTTAAAAAAATGAAATTAATAATAGTATGTATATAATATGACTTTCTTAAAGATTTATGTACTTTTTGTATTTATAATACCAGGGAAATGTAAACGGTGATAAATCCATCGCCCGTTTTTGTTCGAAATATCTCTAAATATAATGAACTAGGAACATTAGTTGTTAATAGCATGTTAATGTTAGATATTATTTAATTAGTTCGTAATGTGGGTGGGTAGCCCGTGAGCCCCCCGCTCCCCTCGGCGCTCAAGCTATAAAACCTATTTTTCACACCAGTGTTTATTCTCAAGACAGTGAGCTAATCTGGCAACATTCACCGACTTTTTTCGATCTCGGATGCCATGATTTGGAAGAACACAGTTAATGCAATTCGGATAAGTCACCTAAACGTAGTTAACGGTAGGCACGTCAAGAGACTTATCCGAAATGCAGTTAACGGTGTTCTTCCAAATCACGACAGTCCATGCATTTCTTTGTTTCCAACGTTCTGACAATAAACCTCTCAGGTGACAGGCGTACCTCATCGCACAGAGAATGACGCGGACCTCTTTGCACAGCAAAGTGAGCCTCACACACTCTCCTCGCTAGAGAGGGGTGGCCAGGTTTTGATAGACAGAGCGGTCCCTCAGAGTTCATCAGTTAGAGCGCAGCTCTTGATTTGTTATGTAAGTGTACGTGTGTCTGTTCATTACTCGAAATCGACCAGCGACCCCAGCGATAGTTCTCGAAATGGAGCCTCTTCCTTGGTAAATAACTAGCCTCTTTTCATGGGACCTACAGTTTAAGGTGTGTTCCAAACACCAAAGAGCCGGTAGAAGTACATTGAAAAGTTTCCATTGGTACCGGTACAGGGATCGAACCCCAGGCCTTCTGCTTGGAAGCCTGACGTGCCATCGCTTAGGCCACCGCGGCTTTCTTTTTTTGTTAAATATTAGGATGAATAATAATAAATCAACTTAACTGTAGTATTCAACATATCTCTTCATCGACCCTTTTGATCTCTTTTTTATATGAATCATTTTTTGTACTGAAATGAATGACAAATAATACTATAAATTGTTATGAAATGCGAGCGTAGATAAAAAATTACCCCTTCCGGAAACAACGGTTTATTGAGAAACTTTTTATTAAATCTGCAAATCACAATTTGAATCGAACTTGGAAATGGCATAAGTAAAATCTTCGGATTTAGCTTAGCAGGTGGTAAATTTTCTCCGATATTTCTCATTCAGTTCGGAAGTTCACACATATATACATCGAGAATTGAGAATCGTTCGGGAAGAGGAACTAGAAAAGCTGCTTGGTCGGTAAAGCTTGGTAGTCGGCGTACAAGTCACCGATTAGAGGGTTGATTTAGGACGGTTAGTTACGAGTATGGTGGCAACATTGCAGTGTCAGGGTGGTGTAATATCCCGCGGAATATGGAGGCGCCAGATAAATTCTAGCAGCAATTAGCGGTGGCCACGATAAAACCCATAATGTCGCCTCGACCTGGCAGTTCCGTGCCGGAAATGGAGGGCGGCTTGAATCAAAGGGTAGGGGGCGGACGTGAGGTAGGCATAAACCTTTCGCACTTTTACATAAAGCGCTCGAATCGAAACAAATTTTTCAACTCGTTTGCTTTAATCCCAGAACGCTCGGCCAATATCGAGATAGCTGCTTTTCAAAAAGTGATGCAAAATTAAATTGCCTCTGAATCCAATTATCAGGGATCACAGCGGTTCAGTAGCTTAATTTTATTTAAAAAAAGGAGAATTTTTTTAATGAAAGCGGATTTAGTTGAGTTAGGTCAGAGTTTTTCTAATAACTTTACATATTTATATCCATATCTCTCTGTCTCTCTCTTACGCACTGTCTCTACCTTCTCTCTCCATGCGAGTCTCCCTTTTGCGCGGCAATTCGCAGTTGCTCTAAAGACTTTTCTTCTATATCCCCACTACTGCCCTGCTAAGCATCTAGAGGCTTTCTCTTTCTCTCTCTCTCTCTTAATATGCGATCTCCTAAAAAATCATGATGATTCCCCATGAAAAATTTCAAAGTTAATCCATCAAGGTTTCACTTCTGCCGTTCAGCCCCATTGCTACACACTGTTTTTTTTTAACATTATTTTTTTCCCTCATAAACGGAGGTTTGTAATGTCCTAAATTTTAAAATGTAATTTTTCGACATATTTCGGTACAATTCGATGTATGTGTAACTTTTTTCTGTTCACCATATCTTCTAAATTAAAAAAAAAGAGTTAAATTAAAAGAACGAGTTTCTTCGGGAAATTTCATCATGATTGGTGGGAAATTCATCTCTTTTGGTAGAAATTTCATTTTTTTGGTTGAAATATCAACTATTACCTTTTTTGGTGAGAATTCATATTTTTCTTGAAAATTCGACTATCTTAAAACAATTGGCTGTTAGGCTTTCAAATTCAACTATTTGGTTAAAAATGCAACAGTTTTTGTTTGAAATTTACTAATTTTTTATTAAAAATTCGACCATTTATTCAAAATTGATTTTTGTGATTTGAAAATTCAAGACTTTTGCTAAGAGTTCAACTATTTTGTTAAAAATTCATTTTTGTTGATACAAAATTCAAGTATGTGGTCGAAATTTTAACTTTTTTGTGAACATTTGTCTATTAGACAGAAGTTACGTTCTTCCGGACTGAAAATCCATATTTCCTTTATTGAAAATTCAACTGTTTTCTAAAAAATTCAATTATTTGGTTGTAAATTCAACTGTTTCTCGTTGATGTTTCATATTTTTTGTTTTGAAATTTAACCATTTGGTTGATAATTGACCTTTGTAGGTTGAAAATTTAACATTCGTCCTTTTGGATTGAAAAATCCTCTTTTATTGTAGTCAGGGGAAATGCAGAATTGGTCAGGAACAAATTTCAGGGACTTTTGAAAATGAAGTTTCTCAGCCTCCCTGTCAATGGAACTTGTATCACAAGAACAAAAATATTGAAAATATCATTGCAAAGTTTATACAAACACTAATGGATGTCTGAAAATGTCGAGGCTCACATCAGTCTCCCGCTTATTTCCAGGTTGAAATCTCAGCCCAGCTCTTCAACTGCCTTTTATTTCTTTTTATTCCACTTGTGATAAAAGAGGAGGAAAAGTCTTTAAGCTCGAGCGGTTTTTCAACTTTAAATCTCTCAGACCACTCGCCATGGATCTGGCGATTCGGAGGTGGGCGTGGGTGGTTGCAAAAGAGGTTTGGGAGTGGTACTAGGAAGAATGAGGTGGAGTACCTGCCGGAGCACAGATTAAGCATCTTAATCACCGCCGAGCAAAACTGCAAATTGCTCGGCCCAGCAAAATGAAAATGGGAAGTTCTCGTTGGAACGAGCGTAGAAGGAGAGAAGCGCTTTCAAGAAATGAAGGAGAAGGCACTAGGTGTGGAAAAAACATTGCTTCAGCCTTCCTGCTTGCAACGGGGTGGATTAAAAAAGCATCGCACGTGAATATAACCCCCTACTTAAGGGAAGTCGCGAATTCACGTTTAATTATGCGGTTAATAACAACGCAAGCATAGCTGCGCACGATCGTTTTAGAACAACCACAAAACGACGAGGGTATGTTGGCACCATGCCCCCAGACGAGCGTGTTTATTTATTTATTTATATGGCAGACGTGAAAAAAAACAACATTACGTACTTATTCTACGTTGCTCTTGATTCTCTGCTTCGCCGAGGTTGTGCAAACAGCTTAATGCACGCCCCACAAAGATAATTTGATTTGTGAACACGCGTGTTTTACTACCACCAAGCTTTTTCCTAATTTTGATCTATATTTCGCGGGAAAAATTAAAGGAGAATCTTTATTGTGGATAAAGTGTGAAATCTAGTTTTTAGTTATAGATGTGTATTTAATATAAATTTATAACTTGGTGTTAATTAATACAAATTTCGATATTAAATCGATTACTTTGGACAAATGATTCTTAAAGAACAAGAAAAAAATCTGCCTCAGCCTGGATTTGAACCGAGAACGCCACTATCCATAATAAGTCGAGCGTTCAGGGTATTGTAAAAGATTCCAAGCCTGTTTCAAGAGATTTATCAAATTTCCATGCGTTTGTCAAGAATTTCCTAGAATTTCGAAAGATATAGATAGAGCAATTTTATAGGACCTATAAGGTTTTAGGATATCTTGAAAGATTCCTTTCGAGAATTTTAGTGATTGCAAAACCTCTCAAGGTATTTCCATAAGTTTTAGAGAATGTCAGAAAATATTAGATCTCATGTAACTCAATTTTTAAATTTCAAATGTTTTTTGAAACTTTTTTAAATTCTTTTGAATTCTTTTGAATTTTTCTAAATTCATTCAATTCAATGGATTTTTTTTTAGTTTTTGAATTGCTCACAATTCTCTTAATTTTTTTAATTCAACTTGATTTTTTTAACTTTTTGAAAAGTAAATTAGGCTGTGGCAGTTCTAATAATAATACATTAAAAATATATGCATTCAAATTCAAAATTACTTCATTCCATAATTTTTGAAAAATTCTCTGTTAAGAATGTTACTCGATGTTTCAATTTAGTTCTTAAAATATTAATAATCAGTGAAAATAAAAAGTTAGTGTAGAAAAATCAGGCAAAAGTCAGGGTATTTTGAAAATGAAGTTTTGCAGCGACCGTAAAGATATTAAAAAAATATATTTTTAATTATTCAGTATGAATTTATAAATGTGATTAAGAAAGTAATAAGCCAAGTTCAAAGATGAAACATTATCCTAATGGAATCCGCAGTTGGCAAAAGGTCAAGAAAGCAGCTTGCTCGCGACGTTTTAAATTTTTATTTTACATGCTCAAGTTGTTTTTTAATTTAAATGATAATCAACGAATAATAATAAAACTTTTTGTATTTTTCACGTCACACCACTTCTTTTTTTGAATGTCGCATTTCATAAAAGCATCCTACAGTAATTAAGATTTCACAAACGTCGCTCATGTTATAATTAAATTAATCTTTTAGTATTCCTACATAATTATCTTACGATAAATAGTCTCAAAGTCATTGATTAAAAATTAGTCAAAGTAGGCCTTGTGCCTACAATAAAGGGTTTTTTAGCCTTTTAAGACACAAATAAGTCGATCAAACCTCCCCCTTTCATACTTTCCCTCCCCTACTTACCGTTCTCCACGTTTCAACCTTTGCTTCCCCTCCCTTCCCCAATTTGTTTCTCATCTACTTTCGCCTCTCCTCCATTCCCCCAATATTTCCCCTTACTTCCCACCACTTCTCCTACTACCCCTACCCGCATTTTTCCTCACGTCTCCTACTTCCCTCCTTTCATTTCCCCCTCTTTTCCTATTCCCATTCCCTCATGTCCACTACTTCCCCTTCCCTTATGAGTTTTTAGTTCTAAGTTCCCCTCACTTCCCCTTCTTGGAAAAAATTCGAAGGACAGACGCCGGACCGAAAGAATAAGGGTTTCTGCTTGGGCCTACGAAACCCCAAAAATTATACTCAACACAAATTTGAATTATAAAGAGGATTCTTTCAGTAAAAGAATTTTCACAATAACTCGATAAAAGCTTTTTCCAGATAGTTAGCAACTATAAATGAGTTTTGTGTTGGCATGCGATCACATAGAATCTAGTTTGAAAAGTGAGCTCGTAAATAGTCAATTTCCTATTTGCGATTCCTATTTCGAAAATTAGTTAGTTAATGAGTTTGCACGACAACTTCGATATATAACTTTCTGAGTTGCTTCAGCCTGCAGTCTAGAGAGATAACACGGCTCGAAAGAATGAGTGGGATTTCTCGGATGACTCATCAGGAATTAATAACATTATTTCTCTATCAGAAGCTTATGAGGAAATTTATTTTACTCTCGAAATCGTTGTTTTCCGAACGAGATACTAAGTCTGGATTTTTTTATGTTTCAGACTGGATGCTGAAAAATTCGAGCTCATCAATGTAAGTAATTTTCACGGTATTTCTCAGTTTCAATACGAATTTCGGTTCATAAACTAAAGTTCAATATTCATTGATTCATCGATGCTTGCTATATATAGTGACGATTGTGATACACCGGCTACTGAAAATCCATGTTTGTACCGAATAACCGGAAACCAATGGTCGTGTTTCAATCAATAGCTAGTTTGAACAGAGCAGCTTTATTAACTCACGTGTATTAGCAAATCGAAATTATATGCGATACTTGTTGTATTGAATGTAATATGGAAACAATATTTTCTATCTAAAATACATATTTGAATTGATATATTGAGGCATAAAATATGCTATTTGTTAAAGACTCTGAAGACTGCCCACTTTTTCCCCCATTCTCATATTTTCCCCTCTTTTGAAGAATTACTCTTTTTCCCTGTTTTTAAATATTCCACTTTTTCCGGTTCTCTAATTTGTTCATTTGAATGCAAACTGACTGATGCAATCCAATAAGAAAATCGAACTATTTTTCGTTAAAAGTTCTTCTTTTTGTTTGTTAAAAAGTCATCTACTATATTTTTGTTTCAGGATTCATCTGGGCAAAAATGCAACTATTTGGAATAGAAAATTCATCCTTTTGGATTGAAAATGTATATTTTTTGGTTGAAAACTCATCTTACTTGGTTGAAAATTTCACGGTCTTATAAAAAATTCATCTTTTTGGCTTGAAAATTTGACCATCTGATTTTTGGTTAAAGTTTAATCTTTTTTATTTCAAAGTTTCAACATTCGAACCCTTGGTTGAAAAATTCATCTTTGCATGTTGAAAATTCAACTATTTTATAAAAAAGTCATATTTTGTTATTGAAAATTCATTTTTTTTCGTTTTAAAAAGAACTTTTTTTGTTGAAAATTTAACTATCTCCTGAAAATTTCTTATTTTTGGCTTGAAAATTCATCTATTTAGTTAAAAATTTGTCGTTTTTGGGTGAAATAAAAATCAAATATTTTTTGACTGAAATATCATCTTTTATAGTTTTCGTTGAGAAAATAACTTTTTTGGTTGAAAATTCAACTACTTGGTTTAAAGATAAACTGCTTTTTTCAAAATTCATGTTTGTAGGTGAAGATTCTCATTTGTTGTTTAAGAAATTTAACTGATTTGTTGAAAATTTGTTTGTCTATGATTGAAAAACAATTTTTTTAATAATTCCGCTGTTCGTATTTTTGAAAATTCGACTTTTTTTAAGTTAACTGTTTTCGATAAGAAAGTAAAATAGTATTGGTTCAAATAGCAACTATTATATTTTTTGTGAAGAATGTATCTTTGTTGGTTGAGAATTCATCTATTTGTTTGAACTACTTTGTTAAAAATTACTTTTTTGGTAAAAAATTCATCGTTTCTGTTTAAAAATTCAACTATTTCGTTAACAATTAATCTCTCCTACTTGAAATTTGAATGATTTAGTTAAAAATTATATTCGTTCTTGTTAAAAATTCAACTGTTGGGATGAAAATTATTTTTTTGTTGTTGAAAATGTATCCTTTCAGGTTTCAAGGTCAACATTCTTCTAAAGCATTCGACTTTTTAGCTTGAAAAGTCAACTTTATTGTTAAAAATTCATCTCATGTGTTAGAAATTTTGTTGTTGTTGAAAATTCAAGTATTTTGTTGAAAGTGCAATATATTTTGACTTGAAATCTTAGGACTTTAAAGCGTTTCTTATTGAATTCAATGTGTTACCTATATTAATTTAATTTCAAAGAATTTACTTCCCTATTAGTCTCCTATTTTCGTGAAAAATAACCCTATTTGCACTATTTTGAGATCATTTTGAGTTGTAAGGTCTGACTCTACATTATACATTATAAAATCAGATTACCCAAAAAACTCTTTATTTTTTTGTAGCTGAAACGTTTCACCATTTTTTTTTTACAATGAAACCGATATTATACAAAAACATTCCCGAGTTTACGATTTGGATTTTTTCTAAGAATAATATTTTTCATTTTAGGTATAAAATATGCGTGAAGATTATTGAGGCACGAAACACGTGAAGCGAAAAGAAATAAGGGAAACAAAGGGAAGAAGATTGTCAAAGTCAAAGGGAGCGTCGTTTTTTTGTTTGAAGAAACCCTCACATTAAGAGACTCTTTTTAAAAGTCCTTTCCCGCAGGCTATTTTTTGCTCATACCTTATAGCACCTTTTCTTCTGAGAAACTCCTTGGTAGCTGTCTAAAGTCTACAGCCTCGAGGTTTTTCTAAATTGACTGCAAAAAATAATCTCCATTAGAAACCGTCAAAGCAGAAGTATTCTAAATTGAAACGTTCAAAATTCAACCAATTTTTTTATAGTTTTTTTCACTCATCGGATTTCTACCTTACCGACATTTGAACAAAAATTATAACAATTCAGGATTACATAATTGAAAGTAACAGAAAATAATAAAATATTTATTTTAAAACTTTAGGAAGTTGAAGATTGTTTTTTATTTTATTTTTTATTTTCAAACATGATTGTTCAAAATTTATTACATTTATTTCTACTCTAATTTGTTCTTATCGCGTTCTGAAAAAAACAAAGTAGAAAAATTTTCCATTGTATTTTAGGAAATGATTCTCAAATATTTAATGTTGATGGTGAATGTAGATCTAATATGTCTTTATACTTTTCTCTCTTTTTTCAAGTTCTATGTCCTAATATATGTTCTATAATTTTTTCTGACTAAATTTTTTTTCTTCAATTTATTTAGGAATTGCAAACCAAAAAAGACTTTTCAGTCGATAAAAAAATTTCATTTAAACTTCTTCAACCAGTTTTTTTTCAACTGAAACAAGACAAATTTATAACCAAAAATGAAATAGTTAAGTTTCATCAAAAAAGAAATTAATTTTCAATAAGGGGCCGTTCAAAAAATACGTAACGGTTTTAGGGTGAAGGGGGGGGGGGGCTCACCTTGAGGGTTACGCTAATGCTAATGTTACATACACTTACTATAGAAAAAGGGTTACGACGGGGGGGGGGCCTAAAAAAATGTTACATATTTCTTGAACGGCTCCTAAAATAAAACCAATTTTCTACAAGACTGTTGAATTTTCTACCACGTAGTTAAATTTTATACCAAATTGTTGAATTTTCAACTCAAAAAGATGAATTTTTCATAAAGCAGTTAAATTTTAATCAAAAAGATTAATTTTCAGCTAAAATTAAGAATCTCCAACCAAAAAGATCAATTTTCAAGAAAGTAGTTCATTTTTCACTCAAGGAGTTAAATTTTCAAGCTAAAAAGATGAATTTTCACCAAAAAAATGTAATACTTGATATTTCTACTCAAACATTTTTTTATTTCAAATCAAAAACAGTTGAATTTTACAAAATAATACGAATTTCTAAGAGAATACTTGAACTTCAAGTGAAACAGATTAATTTGCAACCAAAAAATTGCATTTAAACAAAATAATATAATTTTCCAAAAAAAAAAACGAATTTTCAACGACATCCAGACATTCCTAACAAAATAGTTTTATTTTCAACCAAGAGGTTTAATTTTCTACACAAAAATGCATTTTTAACTAAGGAGTTGAATTTTCAATTAAAAATCTAAATTTTCAACTCAAAATGAAATATTTGATTTTTCAGTTAGAAGAAATCATTTTTTATTAAAGAAAAAATGTAAACCAAACAAATTTATTTTAAATGAGACAAGTTTTTAACAAAACAGATGCATTCTTAAGCAAAAAGGATCACTTTTCAACAAAATTGATAAATTTTCAATTAATTAATAATATTCTTCTTTCACTAATACAATTTTTTATCAATTAATAAAATTTTTCAACAAACAGTCACGAGTTCTTAACTAGAAATTCAATAGTAAACTTTTCAACCGCAAATAGTGTACTTTCAGCCAAAAGTAGTTGAATTTTCTTATTGGGATCTGTTAATTCAGCTCGCATTTAAGTGGAAAAATGAGAGAAAGGAGGAAGACTGTGAAGCATGCGATAAATAAATAGAAATTTGGATAATTTGTTTACTGAAGAACAACAGTTAGAAAAAACATTGAAGTTCATTTTTAAATTTGGACTACACGAAGCGTGTCAGACTACGCAACGTTTTGGGCCTTGAAAAAATTGTGCTTATATAAAATTAAATGCTTAATGTTATCAGCACATTTTATTTTCTAAAACTGATTAAGTAAGATTTTGTGAGAAGGGGGTTGGGGAAGAAAATCTTACGTATATTACATGAGGTGTAGGACGAAGAGGGGGTCGAAAATATTATATCTTTCTCTTGAAAGTTGGCATTCCCCCTGGCTGCTGCGACACGTTGACGTAATGACGGGCCTTCCCACAGTTAGGCGCAATATATTATATCCTATTATAATGCAGCTCGGCCCTCAGTTATGGTTGTGAAAGTAAAGTGCAGTTTCTAAAATATAATTTTGCAAAGGCTAGCACAAATGTAATGAATGATAAGTGCCATACCTAACCAGGTAACAAACAAAAATGCCTATGGCCAGATTACTACTGGTACTGAGTAACCACTGAACCTCACTGATTAAATCAGTAACGGAATTCCATTGAGTGAACCAGTGAAATCTCACTGATTGTCAGATAAATACCCTATGCCTTATAATTTTTATCAAAAGAACGAAAATAAGGCATTAGTTTCTTTTCTGTTTCCCTGGGTTAATTGAACGTTTAGAGGCTGGGTCCATCTCATTAGGCGGAGGGCCAGCAAGTTATTTGGCAATAAATGCAAATATAGGTCCGTTTTAAATTGCAGATGCAATCAGATTCATTTACTCGGCAATACGGCAATTATTCGCGAAAACCAGTCTGAGAATCGCATCGTGGTGAAAATTTCTGAATAAATCAAGAACCAACGGAACCCGAACGAATACTCGGTTTCCTCCCGGGCCGAGTTAACGGCTCCGCGTGCTATTTGGGATTTACGATCTCGATAACTAGCATTTTATTCATGGTGCAAGCTTTGCCCTTCAGCTAAGTAAGTAGAGAGTAATTTCTAAAAGCTTCTTTCAGAAGTTCCGATATTCACACAGAATGTATTTTACTCGAAGCATCTGTTTATTTATTAATCGCTTCTTACTCCCTTAGCTGAGCGAAGTAAATTCACTGTCCCGTTTGTCTCATTCGCTCTAATTTCACCTTAATGACCTTCCATTGTCCTTTATTTAATATTAAATCTTCCTGATGAGATTCCAGAATGAAAGTGTGATGGTAATTAATTTTTAATGAGGCGGCGAAGATCCTTTAATGCTTTATTGAGTTGAAAAAGACTTCAAGAAGTAAGACAATTTAGGTCCTTTATCCTTAGGCTAATTGTTTTATCAGCAGGGGAGAAAGATTAATATTCAAGTTTCATATTAAATAGGCACTTTATACTTGGGGGCTGTCCGTAAACTACGTTACTAATTTGTCAGTGGAAGATAGCGTTACGAACTTAAAAATAACGTGCAGGGAAGCAACGTGTACTCTGGCGCGCATAACATAAAACACAGGATTAAAAGTTTAACATGAGGTAAATTTTAGTAAGGAAAAAGTGAGAAAACAATATGCAACATAGTTCTAAATGATGAGAAATTAGAACAAGTTGACAAGTACGTATATCTAGGTAGTCTATTTACTAACGACGGAAAAATAGATGGGGAATTAGATAGGCGCATAAATAAGGGTAAGCAGGTTATCGGTAGAGCGAGGTCCATCCTCACAAATAAAAACATATCAAAAAAAGCTAAAATGGCCATACATAACTCTATTTTCGTACCGACTGTACTATACGGTAGCGAGACATGGACCTGTCAAGAAAAAGACAGGAGTAAAATCAACGCGATCGGCATGAAACCTCTGCGCATAATATGCGGGAAAACACTGATGGACAAAGTACGAAACGAGACAATCCTCGAAGAATGTGGTACAGGGGAGACACTAGTTGACATATGGGAAAGAAATCAGCTAAGGTGTTTCGGACATCTTGAAAGAATGAAAGATGAACGACTGACCAAGCAAGTGTATAAAGGTAAAGTAAATGGCAAAATGCCCAGAGGTAGACCGCCGAAAGAATGGTTAGAATCTGTGAATGAGACACTAATACGAAGAGACATAAGAAGCCATAGAAATACAAGAGCCTGCATGAAAAAATGCATGGACGTGAAAGAAGCTAGAGTAGTATGCCAGGACAGAAATATGTGGCGACAAATAGTTTATAAACTGAGTGACAATAGAGTGAATGATACCTGAAACAAAGACCTTGGATACTAATGGGCCCAGGTGGGGAACCATACATAATAATTTTGTGAGGCTCCTCACTTGGGGTGATCGCTAGAGAGATTGATCAGCAACCTGGGTCGGAGCAGTGTTGCGGAGTGAACGTGTAATTTATATAAATAACACGAGAACTCCAGATCAATCTAAAACATCTATACATAACACCTACATACACATCCACCCTATACTCATATACCGATCAACCTCATACCTATATACCTATTCCACTACTTTCCAACCGAACAAGTCACGCCTACCCCGGAAGGGAAAAGGCTTAATGGTATAATAATAATAATAATAATAATTTGGAACACTCAGATCAACATCTTATCTACACTGTACGTATGATAATAATTCAATTTAAGTTTATTAAAGTATTCAATTATTAAGTTTTCCAAAAAGTGTTCCTGCAGAAACACTTTATGTAGGATGACTTGACACATTTGTCAAGTCATCCTACTTATGGTTGGTTAGTGCGGCGCGCTCATATTTTTACTCATCATTGCAAGTTGGAAATATTTGTTTAACAAAAAAGTGCATAATTCCAGTGAAATTTCAGCGCCTTAGCATTAAAATGGCCGTCCGCGCCAGATTACCCTCTTGAGTATAGTATTGAAACAAGATTTGCATTGATAGGTGATAACTAACTTTACCTATTTGTGGTCAATGTGCATCCTTTAAAAGAATGAAAATATCAATATTAACAACATTTTAATAAATTTGGATTCAAATACTACAAGCTTGAATGATTTTTCCCAAATATCATAATACGCAGAATTTTGGATAACCGATCGCGCCACATTTCCCACCGCACCATTTTATCGATGATAAATTTAAATAAATTTTGTGAGCTTTGCGCAAAATGGCCCTGCATGTGTACAGTTCAATATTGACGTAATAAGTTTGAAGATCACTTTCACATTTCAGACTTCACAATCTTGCCTCTATTTCCCTAACCCCTATTTTCTTCTTCTTTAAAGAATTCGTCTTTTTCCCCCTGTTTTTTTTTTTTTTTACTTTTTATCATTTGCCCTTGTTTTTTTGTTTCAAAATGAACTGAATTAATAGAACCCATTTCATTTTCGTTTGAAAATTAATTTTTTAAATGAAAATTGATCTATTTCATTTGTGTTTGAAAATTGATTATTTTTATTTGAAAAATTCAAGTATTTGGTTGAAAATTTGACTTATTTGGTAGAAAATTAATCTTTTTGGTTACAAAATCATTTTTTTGATTGAAAACTTAACTATTTGGTTGAATGTTGAACTCTTTTGTTGAATTTTTTTTCAATGATTTATAATTTCAGATTCATCTATTTGATTTCAAATATAATTATTATGTTAAAAATTCATTTTTTGTTCGGTTGAGAAAGAATTTTTTAACTGAAAATGTAAGTATTCGATTTTTGATTGAAAATTTATTTTTTCTAGTCGAAAATTATACTATTTCATTGAAAACTCACGTATTTAGTTGAAAATCCGACTATCTTGGAAAAAATTAATATTCTTGGTTGAAGAAAATATTATAGGGTTGAAATGTTTTTTTTTTGTTGAAAATTGTTACTTTCTGATTGAAAATTCAACTGTTTCGTTCAGGATTTAATTATTTTATTTAAAATTCGTCTTAAAAAATGCATTTTTTGTTAAAGCATCACAATTTTAGTTTAAAATTCTATTAGTTGAATTAAAATTAACTTTTTTGTTGAAAATTATTATTTTCAGGTTGAAAATGTAACTGTTTCTTAGAAAATTATACCATTTGGTTGAAAATTAACCTGAGAATTTTTAAATTTAAGTATTTGTAAGAAAATTTAATTTTTCATTGAAAAATCATATCTTTAGGTTGAAAATTCAACTGCTTTGTAAATCATTTGTGTTTCTGGCTTCAAAATTCAACAATTACGTGGAAAATTATCGGATTTTGTTGAAAATTTGTCTTTTTCATAGAACATCAATCTTCTTGGTAGAAAGTTGATCTTTTTTAGTTTAAAATTCACCTGTTTTTCAACATTCGGCTTTTGACAGACATTTAATCTTCTTGGTTAAAATTTCATCCTTGTGGATTACAAATTTAGCAATTTCGTTAAAAATTGAACTTTTTAGTTCAACGGTTAATTATTTAGTTGAAAGCTCAACAGTTTTGTTGAAAATTCATCTTTGTTGGTCGAAAATTCAATTATTTAATTCAAAATTCTACTATGTTGTTAAAATTGAATTATTTTGTTGAAAATTCAACTATTTTGATAAAGTCATCTTTTTTGTATTGTAAATACATCCTTTATGGTAGAATAGTCATCTTTCTGTGTTGAAAATTAAGTTTTTGTAGAAAATTCAACGTTACGGGATGGAAATTTTAATGTCTTCTAAATATTGGTCTTTTTAGCTTGAAAATTGGTCTATTTATTAAAATCATATTTTTTTAGAAAATTCATCTGGTTTATCAACAATTCGCTCTTTTGGACATAAAATTTATCCTTTGCTGACGAAATGTCATCTTTCTTGATTTAAAATTAACTTTCATGTCAACATTCAACTGTATTCTAAAATATTCATCTTTTTCACGAAAAAAATAATATACACTGTCTATCGATACCAGAAGATTACTTCATTTATTGATAAAATATAATTATAATAATTAAAAATTATAAAAATAATTTTCAAAGAAAAATATTTGATACACGAGGCCTTCACACTCGCAGTGAGCCAACCGCCGATTTGGCTTCTCCTATCGAAAAATACTATTATTTGAAACAGTTTCACATCTTATGTCATGGATGCTCTGTTTTCTTAAATTTATAGAAATTTTGATTTTATAAATTGAGAAACGCAAAGAAACAGTTACCCTCACAACGAACTAGGTTTTTTATAATTGAAACAAAAAATTCTGTGTTGGCTTGAAAATGTAACTTTTTAGTTAAAAGTTCAACTATTTGCTTGCAAATTTGTCTCTTTTGCATGAAAGTTGAACTAGTTCGTTTTTAATGGAACTGTTTGTTTAAAAATCAATTGGGTGAAAACTAATCTCACTAAAAACTTTTAGCCGAACTTTTAGCATGGAACAGAACCACTGAAGCTTCGACGTGTCGGGAAATGTCAGTAACAGGAATATTGGGTTTGAAATCCTCCCAAAGCGTTAGACCCTTCAATTTTCCTTATAGAAATAATCTCTTAGCAAGATTGGTTACAATCCCGATTATTAGATGCCTATCAATTGTATAAAATATAATTAGAAGCACAATTTTAGTAAGACTCGAAATTGAATAGAAACCCCATTAAAACTAAAGTGGTCCTAAAATCTTGGTTCTCTTCTGGGATAAGACAAGTATCTGCGCTTGGCAGTCCAATTAACTCGGAAATAGCTAGGTGGATGGGTTCTCTGCCAAAATCTTTAGGTTGTTCCTTCTAAACTGTTATTCCCTTTAAGCGAATCCTACGGTTTACTGTGCCCAGGGATTCCAGATAGATACCTTTAATTCCCACAGTGCATACCTGTAATGCCTATTGGATTCTTCATCGGACTTCTCATAACCCGATTATATAAGAAATTTCTGCTCTCAATTAAAAAAGTTTGAATTTTCTGAAATGAAAATTTAATCTTAAATTTATTCTATAAATCTGAATGAATATCATTTTTTTGTTTCGATTAGTAGCTCCCGGTATTTCACTGACGTTTATGTTTAATTTTATAAATAGTGGTTGTCACTGGTCGAAAAAATCGGGAATTAGCTTGGAATGTTGAACACCGGGAAAAAACCGGGACCTTCTTTGGAAACCGGGAATTTCTCAGATTTGTTTTTATTTTTGCAATAAATATCGTCTCGCTCTTTGAAAAATGTAAGTTTGGAATTTCTGTTCAGTGTTACCAACCATCTCCATTAAAACATCGAAGATAATTTTATATTTAAGATTTTAATGTTAATTTTTCTTCGAAAATGAATTTTCCTTTTATACTATGACGATTGATTAGTGTTTAGCGCAAATTTTTTACTGAGGTTAATTAAATCACAGACGTCATATTTTTTACTGTATCCTCCTCTTTTCCCATTTTTTATAAAGAATTCTCCTTTTTCCCCCGTTTAAGATTAAATTCCTCTTTGTCGTTTTTTCGCTGAAATCAGACCTAAATTAGTAGAATCTAATAAAAAAGTCCCACTATTTTTTGGTTAAAGGAAATAACTGTAAATTCAGATGCTCAGGAAAGTGAATGAAGGAGAATGCACTGACAAGAATGAAACGCGTGTAAAGTGAGGAATGAGACAAGAAAGGGATAAAAGGGAAGATAAACGTACGTCAGTCACGAAAAGCTATTCTTCTATGAGTGTGGTGACTTTCTTACTTCGATAAAAGTGTTATCGACCTGCATTGTTTCCTGACTGTGTCAGCTGCTTCAGAAACTTCCAGTTTTATGGCTGTCTTATGATTATGACACTACCAATGAATGTTCGAGTAAATCTTCAACTGAAAACTCTTTTTATCAATAAAAAATTCCAGAAATACTTTTAATTCAAGTAATTTCATTAACAATTTCATTTCAAAATATATTCTTAAAAAATGGTGTCTATTTCCTTGAGCTTTTTGTTACACTCATAATATGCAGGAAGATTCATTAGCAAAACGACGACGCTCATGCCTTTGTTGTTCAGCGAAGCAGCTTCAATGGAGAAATCGCATGTTAAATCTAGCAGGAGGTTTTACACCAAGAAGAAATTCAACTGTTTGACTTTGAAAGGCTCTTTGAGCGTCTCTCAGATTTTAAAGCATCTGTCTATAATATTCCATAAAAGAAATAGTATGCCAAGAAACATTTTGCAAAAAGAAACATAAGGTGCAGTATCTATTACCCGCCTAGTATCGAGTTCTAAAGGGACTTTTCCTACTCAAGATATTAAATTTTCTTAGAATTTTCTCTGTTCTTCTTCAGATATATAAATAAACAAAATTTTGTTTACAAACAAATGGATAAAAGCGGTGCAAAACGTTGATGAGTAGTCATCACGTTTGCAGTGTGTTTTTACACTTTGCAGATGAAAAAAGGCTTGGATTTTCTCTGTGAAAAATAGCTCACCACAGGAGGCGCTAATAATTTGCTATTAAAGGACAGAGAATTGTTTAGTATAAAAAGAAGTAAGCTTACTAGTTTTCTCTTAAAAGCAGCGACTTCCTTGGCACGGATCCCAGTTTCTGTCACAATTGTAAGCGAGGCGAGGGAATTGAACCTGCCTTCTCGTGGGAGTCAGGATCACAAATGGCTGAAAAGGATCGAGCATTTTTTGCAATTTCTCCTCGTGCAGTTTCCCCAGCAAACTCGTTTTCATTTTGCGGCAAAATTATTGTTGGCGTTTTTTCTTTTTCTGTAAGCTCTCGTAACTTCAGTAGAAAACACAATATGGGTCTCAGTTGGCAGCGAATGTAGCGCGATTTACGATGGACAAGGGAATATAAGGGCGAGAAAGTTCAAAGAGGTCGAGAATGGTTAATGTAGCATCCCAACAAACTAACAACACCGTTTAAATTCATTCTCCGACGCGTTAAGTGCTGAACGCTCGAAGTCTCTTCACAATTTTACTCTTTGCAAATGTACATTACATATGCTATGAAATTGCTGATTCCCACGTGGAGAGCAGATGTCTATAAAAGGAGAATGAGGAGCATTTGATTAACATCAATAAAAACAAAACAATTTGTGCTCTTGAAATTATCTGATTTCCAGAAAAAACCCCAAATGATGCTGACAGTGGATAATAGAGAGATCTATGATTTATGGCCTCTGAAGATTGACCTCTAACCTTTGATTTTTGTCCAATGAAACATGACCTTATACCCTTGACAGTTAACAGGTCACCTGTGACCTCGATCGTTGTCCTGTGACACGTGATGTATAATATCTGACTTTTCGCGCTTGTCCCCTGACGTCACCTCTCACCTTGGACCTCTGATCTCTAAGCTTTCTCATATAACATCTAACGTTTACAATAGAATCTGTTCCTACTCCACTATATTCCTTTCCTTTTACTGTTAACGTCAGAACACATATTTCACCTTCAACACCTACCCGTTGATTTTTCATCACTATTCGCCCCGTACCTTTAATCAGTGACCTTCCATCGTCGACACATGATGTCTGATCTACTACCTCGCATCTGTGTTCTCACTTTTGATCCCTCACCATTGATCCCTGACGTGACGTGTCACTTTAGATCTCTGATTTTTTAACTTTCTTATCTATCATTTGCCATGTCAGCTTTTCTAAGCCCTCTACCTCCTTCCCTTTCTCGCTTAACCCCTTAAATTATATTTGACCTGTGACACGTGATCCATTACGTTTCTGTAAGGTTGACCTCTTACTTTTTATCTATGACACATGAATTTCTGATCTATAAAACATGACATTTTACATTTAACAATCAACCGATGACCTCTGACCCTTCATATTTGAACTTCCATATAGGATGTTTGATCTATTACCTCTCATCTCCGATCTGTGACCTTTCACTCTAGACCCCTGACGTGATGTCTCACCTTAGACCTCTGAGTTCTCAGCTTTCTCACATAACATATGACATGTCACCTTTTCTAACCCCTCTATTATCATTCTCTCCCATTCTTAACCCCTAAACTCATATTTGACACTTAACACCTGACAGTTTTCTGTTAGCTAAGATTGAAAATTTACATTTGATATTTGACCTTCGAATTTCTGACCTATGAAACATGACCTTTCATATTTCACAATTAATCAATGATGTCTGACCTTCAGTCGTTGACCTTTGACATATGATGTTTGACCTATTACCTCTCATCTCCTAACTCTGATTTAATACTCTTCACCCCTAGCTTAATGTCTCATCTTACAATTAGGCCTCGGATTCTTCAGCTTTCTCATCTATCATTTGATATCTAACCTTTTCTAACCCCTCTATCCTCCTCGCCTCTCACTCTTAACCCCTTTACTCATATTTGACCTTCTACTTTTCTTCATTGACCTATGAACCATGACCTTTCACTTTTGATCTCTGAGTTTTCACCCTTGATCGCTAGGGTGGTCCAAAAAAACCTGTTTTTCTGATTTTTTAAAGTCTCACTCCCGTATTTCGTGCCATTCAGTGAAAAAAATTTGCCTACAGGTCAGACATGACCCACAAAGTATCCTAGAGCTTTCAAAATTTAATAAATCCTTTAATTTCGAAAATAATCATAAAAGCTTCAACGAGATGATATAAAACTATCGCGTGAATAACACGAATGCTAAAAATTTCATTAATAAATAAATTTCCACTCGAAATCGCCAAAAGTCATCCTTTAAGACACTATAACGTCATTTTTAGTGTTTCTTCTGAATTTTATGAAATTGAAGTATAATAAATAAATTATGTATATTATACAGCAATTTTTTATATATTGATATATTTTGAAATAAAAAGCTTTGAAGAAAGAATAGTACATTATGTAACAAGGATCAGTAATTACCCGAGGGATTTTACTTTCGTCCCGTGTTGCAAATAGTATTTCATTCCACTCTCAACTTTTGACCCCGCAAATTTTACTTTCGCCCCGACAAGTTTACTTTCGCCTCTCTGATTTCACTTTCGTCCCGCTAAATTTACTTTCACCCCGCTAATTTTATTTTCGCCTCGCTAATATATACTTTTTTTTAGGAATTATTAAGAGTGAAACGGGAAAAAATATTTGCTTCAAGGGCATCATTTTCCATACTTGTATAGTAAAAATGGTTATATAATTCATGCTTGAAATTTTCATTTCAACTTTGTAAGTTTCGCCGATATTGAGGACGAATTCATTCATGTAATGAAATTTTAGCTTTCGTGTTATTCACAAGATATTCTTACATCAACTCTGTGAAGCTGATTTGTTACGTTTAGAAATTAAAGGATTTATTGAAAAGGTCAAGGAAAACATGGAAATCATGGAAAAGTCAAGAAATTTTTTTGGGCATGAAAAATCAGGGAAAATTTAAGAATGTTGGGAAGAAACTTATAAAACTCAGGAAATTTCTCTAAGTGAAACTATGAACAACCGCCAAGAATAATACATTTTGAGTACAAATTTCAATAAATGCCAGTTGTGATCTTCAAATATTAATATTCAGGGAAAAATCAGGGAATTTTGAAAATGAAACTTCCTGCCCCCAACCCCCTTTCTAGAATGCTTGCCTGCTACTTCAGGAACTGTATTTTCAGATTTTGAACTACTCTACTATCATTACTATTTTTATTTCCTGAAAATTTACTTGTGTCTTCCCTCAAATCTCTTTTATTGAATTCTATGTTTGGTTTTATGTGTATTTTTGGTTTTTATTACAAAAATAAAGTCGCCTATTGATTTTTTTACGTGGAAAACCTGTGAATCATAACATTTTAGGCTTCAAAAAAACCGCAGAAGGAAGGAAATTTTTATATAAGATTTGAAGAAAATTGTGAAATTAAAATGCTTTATTCAAAGTGAAATGAACTCTTCATAAAAAATGTCAGTCACTGTCTTGCAGACATTTCCAGTTTCTCTAAAGCCTGCACTCCAAACTTATTTAATTTTAAAAACTTTTTCAAGAAAGGGACGAAAGTCCGGTGGGATTATAAACTTATGGTCTCGTAATTAAATGTCGGAGTTATGTATTCTTAAAAGACATTGTACTTTGCTCAGCAGCATGGAGCTAGGGAAACTGTTCTTGGTAGAAATGGCTCGAGGGTCCAAAACTTCCATTTTGACATCCGAAATACAAATTTTTTTCTTCATTGAAACATAATTTAATTAATCAGATTTGCTTTAAACATTTTCTTGTTGATTTCTCATATCCCTTTTATTTTCCCTTGGCTCAAACATTGATTTTGGTTGAAGGGGTATGATCTATATTCAGGATGTCCGTATGTTAGGGAGAATCTGGAATTCGTGGAAATGTCAGGGAATTTCATTGGCCAAGGGAATTCAGCGGAAATTCAGGGATTTTGAAAAAAATCATCCCAAAGTCAGGGAATTTTTATAAGAGGCACCTTATATAACTGTCAAGCATATTGAGTTTGAAACTTGAAACGTTTTTTAATGGTTTATTCCATTTATATAAGATTTTATGTTAAAAATGTTAAGAGAAGAAGATTTCGATCTGCGCTTATATTTGAAGATAACAATTTCATTATTCTATTGAAAATTCAACAATTTGGTTAAAAAGTCATCCTTTTTGGTTAAAAATGCATATGTTGGTGTTGCAAATTGAACTAGAATCTTTGTTGGTAGAAAATTGAATTGCTTTCTTGAAAAATTTTCATTTTGCTTCAAAAATTCATCTCTTTTGGTAGACACTTAATCTTTTTTGGTTTAAAATGCAACTGCTTGTTTGAAAACTAATCTTGTTTTTTGAGGATTCAATTACTTTCGAGATTATTTGGTTGAAAATTGGGCTTTTTTGGTTGACTCCCACTGTTTTGTATTTCAAATTAAAATCTTTTTTGGCTGAGAATGCATCTCCTTAGTTCGAAAGTTTAACTATTTGGTTGAACTATTGTTATTAAATGTTTAATTTTTGACTCAGTTTTTTAAATAGAAATTTTCTTAACTGAAAGTGCAAATATTCTCTTTTTGGTTAAAAATTGATATTTTTTATTTGAAACTTCAAGTTTTTAGGTGAAAGTTGAATTTTTTTGTCGAAAAAATGATTTTTTTGTTCGAAGCTTTATCTCTTCGATTAAAAATTCAACGTTTCCATTTTTTGTGAAAAATTTATCTTTTGTAGTTGCAAATTCATCTTTTTTTGGTAGAAAACTAATTTTTTTCGGCTGAGATTTCTTCTGTTCGGATAAAAATGCAACTACTTTGTGAAAAAATAAAGTTTTTGTTGAAAATTCATATATTCTGGTTCAAAAATCAACTGTATTACGGAGAATTCATCTTTTGGCTTGAAAGCTCAACATTTTGGAAAAATTTTTTGTTTTTTTTTTGGTTGAAATATCAACTATTAGCTATTGCTTCCTCATAGAGGGATGTTTGTAATGACCTAAATTTTCACATATACTTTTTTGACATACTTGGATATCATTCGACCCCAGGAGCTCGAAAATAAATTTCTTTTTAAATGTCCGTGTGTGTGTGTGTAACTTTTTTCTGTTCACCGTATATCGAAAAGTAAAGGAGCTCCAATTATTAAATTTGGATGGAGTGTAGCTCCGATTGATATCCAGGTCTGATAGGACCTGTTTATATGAGAAACACCTTTTTGATATTCAAAATACAACATCGCGATATCTAGCGTATTTGTTCGCGTCCATGAGACTCATCGATCAAACTATTGTTGAAACTTTTATGACCCACCAGTACCGATTTATGAAGTTTCAAAAAATGGTTTATTCTGTTTATATAAGAAAAACTTGTTTAATATTCAAAACACGACAATGTTACATGTAGAGTATTTGTTCGCATCCTTGAGACCCATCAATTGACCTATTGGCGAACCCTTTATGACCGACAATTGCCGATTCATGAAGTTTGAAAAAAAGGTGTGTATTCTGTTTATATGAGAAAAACTTTGTTCATATTATGAGTACTATAGTACTGTATCTGACATGTTTGTTTGGATCTTCGAGACACGTCGAATGACCTATTGACGAACCCTCTATAACCTCTTATGATCTAGAAATACCGATTTATAAATTGAAAAAATGTGTTGTTTATCTTGTTGATATGAGGAAAACTTTTTTAATATTGGGAATACAACTATAATGAATATAATATATTTTTTCGCGTCTTTGAGACGCATCGATTGCCAAAATTAAGAACTTCTCATGATCTACTATAGCCTACCAATATCTTTTTAAAATTTTTCAACAAAATTTTGAATTAAAAATTATTTAATTCAGTTTATAAAGTATTCTTTGCTAAAAATGTAACAAAATGAAAATTCTGATTTTTGAATATTAATTGTAAGGGAAAGATCAGGAAATTTTGAAAACGACGTTTTGAGGCAAGGAGAAGGGCATAAAAAAGTAAACATCCTAAACACCGGTAAGGTTTGGATGCAGCAGACGTTAAAGGATATTACGACAAATTCGGTGATATTACTAAGCCTGAGGAAGAGGATGCGAAATATAGAGGGTGAACAACAGGCGACAGAGGAAGCTAACGAGGATAAAAGGGTCGACGTAATAGACAGGGCAAGCTGAAATTCATGCCAGCACAAGAAAAATTAGACGAACCAGAAACGGGTGAAAAGCATTCAAGGAACGCTGGCTACAGTGGGAGGTTGTTGGAAAGGGAAGGGGGGAGGATGCCGAGAGAAAGACCAGAGAGAATTGAGCTTGAAAAGTAATTAAAGGTGACCCTCACTTCCTCATTTTCTCTCTTGTCTTTCCGAATATCTTTTAAGTGAACGCATGTGCTTAAAACAAAGCTTTTAACTTCGAATTTATAAAGTACACCAGAGCTTCGTTATATGCTCAATCTTGGGGGTTGCCTGAACATGGCCTTGTGCATATATCGCCAGCAGCGAAACGTAAACAGGCAGGGCCGCCTGAACCGTTTCCATGACATTGCGCAATCTACTTGACTGCGGAGTAATGCAGTGCGTCCCTTCATAGGCGGAGTCGCAACCGTCTCTCACCCTGCCCCCTGAGAAACTGTGGGGACGAGCAATTCTAGGAATTTCTAATATCGTCTGCAGTCGCGCGAGCATATAACGAAGCTCTGGTGTACGTGGCTCTGCAAAATACTGTTATAATTAAAGTTTAATTTCTAAAGACAAAAAATCAAAGAGTTGTTTCATAATTCATTTAAAATTAACCAGTTCTCGTTAGATCACTGAAGTTAAGCAATGTTGGGCGCGGTTAGTACTTGGATGGGTGACTGTTCGGGAGTACTACTAACTGCGTGCTGTTGGCGTGTCGTGGGTGTGGTGAGCCCACACTTGTAGTTATTTACTACAAGAAACTATCCACCTAGAAACACTAACCGAATCGGGTAGTGTCACGCCTACCCCGAAAGGGAAATGGCTTAATGGTATACATACATACAATTATACTTCAAAATTAATTTCCTTGATTCAATTTTACTGATTTATTCATTTTAATTAATTTCACATTAATTGATTTTTTTAATTAATGAAAAGTGAATAAATCAAATATAATTAATGTAAATAAGTATTTGGAGGTAACAATTAGGAATACAAATTACTAGAGAATTTTTCTAAATATCAAAATATCACAATTAATGTAAATAATTAATATTTTCAAATTAAAGTATCATAAGTATCATAGGTTTAAAATTGGGCAATTTGAAATACTGTAAGGGATCGTCCATAAATTACGTAAGACGTTTTTCTTTTGTTTGAATAAAGAAGGAAATAAAATTGCTGTGAAGTTGAGAAGGACACAACGATACAAACAAAAGAAAAACGTCTTACGTAATTTATGGACGATCCCTAATCATATATAGGAATCTTGTTTTGTATTTGTTTGTTCGAAACAATCCAAAAAACATGTTTTTATACGTTTAAACAAAATTTTAAATAAGGCAAAATTTTTTTTTAGATTAAAAAAATTTTTAATTGTAAATTTAAAAAAGAGAACAGAAGATATTAACCGATTTCAAAATTTTTTTCTACACCTGTTTTGGATGTCGGACCACAAATTGTTATCCTTCAGCTCAAACGATTCGATTAATTTTAGCATTTTCACTTCGCTTTACTGAAGAGCGTAGTTTTTAATTTATATTGAAAGTATTACTTATAGTAAGGAAGAAATGACAAATTTTTTAAAGAAATATTTATGAGAACGATGTTGAACATATCAAAATTGTGTATTTAACTAATTTTTTTTTGTTCTCTGAATTTTTATATCACTGAATGGATTTCCAACTACCTAAGTATATCCAATTTTTAAAAATAAATTCTTTAATGGCAGAAATCATTAAAAAATCATTGAAAATTATTTAAAAATATAACATTTCTTAAAAATGATTGTTCTTTTCGACATATAAAAATATATTTTCAATCTTTCCCCTATTTTCCCCTTTTTTGTAAGAAAATCACCCTATTTCCGTTTTTTGAGCTCATTTTGCGCTGTGATCCCTGTAATTATGGTAAAGTTACTTTTATTTTGAGAATTTGTAAAGACCTTTTCATGAATTTATGGTTGTTTTATATTGAGTGTCTTTATCAAGCTCCATAGATAAAGCTTTCGTTCGAATACCACAAAACTATGGATGTTTTATTCAAAGAAAAAAATGGGTGTTTCTCATTTCCTTTATTTTTCAGCTAGCTTTGGTATCGTCCATTTATTCGCCGCGGAAATCGTGTGCAACAGTTCGCAAAATGCCTATAAACACCTTTGAATCCATGAATCGATTCCCCCGCACTGTATTTCAAGCCACGTACTGATCCTATGTTCAGAGCACAAAGTATCGGTTATCGCTCGTTCGATTGAACAGAGCTAGAGTTAAGAATTATATAGATTTTCGTCAAAACATCTAATCGTCTATTTATTTCAAAGACTTTTTTTATTGCTTTATTATCATAATAATGATCAGGGGAATGGCATCAATAGTCGGCTTCCCTTTATTAATGCATTTTATTTTTTTCCAACTCGACTCGTTGAACTTCATTATTTAATAAGTTTTGAATATGGATTTTAATCTTAGCTTATTTTATTCATCAAGAGTTTCTGTACAATCTTATTTGGTTAGGTTTTATTAACAGGAAACATCATGAAAAACCCAACCTATAAAATTAATTTCAATAAAACTTAATTTTGAAGTAGACTATCTAGTAAACATTAGAACTCGAGAACGAATTTTTTCATAGTCACAAGAAAGTAAATGTATTTCTTTTCAAACAAAATTATATTTAGAGGTTGCGCAAGCTCCGTGAACTTTAGTGCACATATATCCCATGAGAAAAAAAAACCTTTTTGTAAATTTTGTCAGAATCGTCAGTATTAGATGCATCAAGTTCAACCTCAACTCTTGTCTTCACAATTAGCCGTATAATACGAATCTAATTTTTTTATTGAATTTCACCACCATAAGTATGTTTTATAAGTGTCCCAAAAAAAAAACCCATAAGTGAGAAATTGGGTTTTGCGAGTTTTTGGCGCTAATGATTTTTTTTCTTCAGTTTATTTTAGTTCAAATTGTTTATAATAAATAAAATATTATTTCCTACTGATAATCGGATAGCGCAATAAATTTTTAAAACAATTTATTATTGTTTATAGAAATTTTCTCTTAGGGTAGAGGTAGAAAGTCGTGGTTTTGTTTGAATTTTTCAACTTTTCAGTCAGATTGAGGAATTAATTAAAGTTATTAAAAATAATTGCTTGCACAATTTATTTTTATTTTTTATAAAATTCTCCTAGCATTATGCTAGAAAGTTGCGTTTTTTCAATTTCTCTTGTTTGTCTAATTTCCAATTAGAGTGAGGTACTAAATAATTAAAGTTAACAAAAATAGTTTTTTTTGAATTTATTATAATTTTTAATAATGTTCTCTTTGAATAATGCTAGAAAGTGGCGCTTTTTTCTGAAATTTCCAACTTCTCTTCGGCTTTTCACTTAGAGTAGGGTAATAATTAATCAAGGTATACAAACCTAATTGATTATTCAATTTATTGTTGTTTATAACTATCTTCTCTTAGAGTAACGCTAGACATTTGTGGGTTTCTCTAAAACTTTCGACTTTTTGTTAAACTTCTACTTAGAGTGAAGTAATAACTAATGTAAGTCAGTAAAGTATTTGTTTGAACAATTTTTTATTTTTTATAAATATAGTCTTTTAGAGTCAAAGTGTCAAAGATTCTCAACGAGAATCATTTTGTTGAACAATCTCTTTCTTTTATGGGTATCTTTTTTTTCTTTGAAATAAAAACTTAAAAATTATTACTTTACATCTTATTTCGCATTGGGCTTTATAGCAATTATTCATTTTATTGTGCGCACAAGGGTTAAGTGGCTAACTACTGATGTATTTAGCCTATATATTATGAATATTTTCAAATATCATAACAAAATATTTGCTATGACAGTCAATGAATTAATTATTAGTTTTTGCGCACGTTCAACATGAAATCAGTATGATTTCTATTCTAATGAAGGACATTATTTAAAAACAGATATCATTTTAAGCTTCGATTTTTCCGAAATGGAACACAGTAAAATGAAAGTCTGATGAATTAAGCGCTTGCAGGTGGTGCTATTCATGCTTCGTTTGTTGGTTCGTATTTTAATTATCAATGAGTCCCATTAGTCCGATATTAAGGAGTCCTCCGGGCTGCAAGTTCGTTGCCTCCTGACAATCATTTGCCCCGCGGTAGCTGGAAATAATACCGCCCATTTCTCCAATTTTCTCCACTTTATTCGCGTTTTCCGCGAAAAGCGGTAACGAACGTAAAATAAGCGAAAAATTTCTTTCACCTCCAGGCCAATTATTTCCAAACTCACTAATAATTTTTTCCCGTCGGTGCAATTATTTGTTGTTTTTTTTACTCTATTCTGATCCTGAAATTCGCGATTCTTAAGAAAAGTTTATAGGACCTTTTATCTCAATTTTCGAACTTTCCTTTGATTTTTTTAAAAATCTTTTCCAATTCATTCACTTGCTCCATTTAGAGTCAACTACTGATTTGAAGTATTCCTTCAATATAAATTTCCTTCATTTTCCTTCTTTTATGGGCACAATCTATCTCTATTCTAAATCCTCTGCCATATAATGTGACAATCAAATGAATCTGAAAGGTAGGAAGCAGGAAGATGGAAATAAGAATTTCAGATTCGAACGTGGGAGAATAAATTCTCAAAGGCAGAAAACTGGGACGAAATGTTAGAATTTATGGAAAATTTTCATCCTTAGTCATATAAGATCATATTTCTCTGCTTTCTTTGCCTTTATCAAGATACGTATGGGAGCGCTCATTATTTACGTGAGGATTATTTATTTAGAGTTAAGAATTCTATATATTTTCGTCAAAACCTCTAATTTCAAAATATTTTAGAGTCAAAACATTTGTATTGAATGTCAAAACATTCGGACGAAACCTTCTCTCCTCAACAAGAGGGGAGCAGGTTCAGAAAATCCCACGAATCCTTACGTGTGACATGGAGGATGGGGGTGATTCTAAAGATTTCATACGTGTAAGTGTCCTCTTTCTAAATATCTTTCTAATTATTATTATCGTTCGTGAAATTTGGAGTACACCTTCCATCAAATCTCGTGCAATCCCTGGAAATCTTTGCATTGCAGTCTTTTGAAACAGTGTGGATTCTTTTTAAAATTTTAAAATTCAATAATAATTTTTTCAATCATGTGAAAATTCCTTGATATCCTTTCATTCCATGGATATCGCAAATTACCTTTTTAAATCCCCTTTAAATGATTGATCTTTATCGAAATTTCTTGAAATTTTTTAAAAACTGTAGAAATCCCTGAAAATTCTTGAACATTCCGTGAAAACTTTTGAAATCATTGAAATCGCTTGAAATCTCCAAATCCCTAATAATTCTTTGAAGCCCTTTGGAATCCTTTAGAATCTCTCAAAATCGGTTTAAAAACCTTGAAATTTTGTGCAGTATTTCGAAAGGTTAGGATATCCCTTGAAATGCCTTAATATATTTTAAAAGCCAATAAAACTACTCGAAATCTCTTGAAGCCCTTCATAATATTCGTAAATCCTTTGAAATCCTTTAAATCACCTGAAATCTTAAAATACTTGAAATTCCGTGAAATGTTTCGAAATATTACGAGATCGCTTGAAATCTTTAAAAGCTGTGAAAATCTTTCAAAATTTCTAAGAGCTTCATATCTAGTTCCCTAAATTTTCAACTCTATATCGCATTTCCAGTGAATATAAGTTGATTTTGAAAAAAATGTGAAAAAAAAATGTTGAGGGTACGCTCACATGCTCTTAAAAGCCATTAAAATTCCTTAAAATCCTTTATAATATTCTGGAATCTTTTAAAATCCCCTTAAATCTTTAATATCCTATAAAAAACCCTTATAATCCTTTAAAACCCTTGGAAATCCCTTAAAATCTCTAAAATCCTTCAAAAATCTGATTTTTTTCGAAATATTACAACATCCCTTGAAAACGTTCTCAATTCCATAAAATGCATAAAAATCTGTTGAAATTCTTCGGTATCTCTTAAAAATCCCGTTAAATATCTTGTGATCTGTTTAAACTCTGTGAAGCCCCTTACAATTTCATCAAATCCTTCGAAAAAATTGAAATTATCTCCCCTAAATCTTTTTAAACCCCTTGAAATCTCATGAAATCATATCAAATCACTTGGAATCTTTCAAATATTTCATTGTTTTTTTTACCCTTGCCGATTTTTAGTTTTTTGCATACCGAGATAACCCCCAGTACTTGTACCTGACACGCTTTTTACCTTTTGTTTTTTCTGTTTTGTTCACAATTTGAAAATAACTGATATAATGCTTATATACATTGATTAACAAATACCAAATGTTATGTAAAAAGTAGGTGGGGGGAGGTGGTCAAGAAAATCTTACGAATCCTTACAATGAGACGGGAGTAATCTGATATTTTAAAAATCACCCTTACGTTATCACTGAAATTTAATTCTTCCTCTTTTTGTTGTTTATTTTGCTTCGCAATCTTTCATTCTCCCTTTCAATATTTTAATTTGTAAATCTGAAATTTTGGTTTTAATTTTCTGCTCTAATGGGCCTATACTGTAAATTTGATATATTCATTCTATTAAAAAACCTAAAGGTGAAAATTAATTTTCTGTTTCTAGAACACAATCTTGCCTGAGGCTGTACACTTTTGGGAAAAGGCCCTTATGGTGCGAGAGACAAAAAGCACTATTCGGCTAAATAGGTAAGTTAGTTTATTTTTTATATTTCTCTATACATTTCACGAGAGCACGCGTTGAAAAACTAAGAAGAATATCGTCCATCTATTTGGTCTTCTAGTTAGAAATTTACACGAAAATGATGATTTTGTTCAGTATGATACTACCTTTTTCGCTTGTGGTTATAAATATGGAATGTAATAAAAAAGTCATTTTTGAAAATTGTGTGGCTTACCCGTGCGGAAAAATCTGCTGGTCGGGCCTAGGCCAGGCCGAAAGTGTAACGTTTTTTTTTTGCAAGACCCAGGCTGGTCAGGCACTATTTGGGGGCTGATCAGCCACTGGATGGACTTAGAACTTCTTTCTACTTGGATAGCTCATCAGCGCCAGTCCTGGGCCTGACCAGACCTTCCAGACAGAACTTAGAGCTTTTATTGCTTTTGAATGGCCGAGCAGCGCCACTCCTGAGCCAGACCACACCTGCCAGACTAAACGGTCTAGATAATGTCATACCTGGACAAGACTATGGCCAGACCTGGGCCGGATCAGATCTTTCTGACTAGAAAGTCTAGATAAAGTCAGACCTAATACCAGACTGCCATGAAATTTTCCAACACAGGTTGCTACAAAATCCTAATTTCGAAATTCCCTGACTTTCCCTGACTTTTCATAGACCAATTTTTCATTTTCTCTGACCGTTCTAAATTGTACTTTTTGGTACAAAACCAACCTTACTAAGATAAAGTTTCAACTAATGACATTAGTTTTCTTCTAAAAGGATCAGTTTTAATCAAAATAGTTTAATTTTCACCTAGAACAGATTCATTTTCAAAAATTTAAAAATTCTCCACCAAGAAGATTACATTTCAATCAGAGAATATAAATTTTTGACAAAGTACACGGAGAAAATTTGGTTAGGAAACTTTACCAAACTTTTGAGTAAAATTGGGATATATGGACTAAAAGGAGAATGTTTGACATTATTGTAATAATTTGTGACGTGCAAAAGGTTAAATAATACATGGCAGTTCGGTAAACTTTAATAGCGCAGATTAAAGTTTCCAAATGTACAGTAAATATTTTCAAAAGTAAACATTAATGCACGTCGTGTAATTATTGAGAACTATTCTGTCATACATTGAGGAAAAATTGGATAAAATTTCATATTAGTTGAGTAAAGTTTGCAAATGTAAAGTCAAGCAAACTTTAAATTATGCAATGTTAATGCTTCCCTTAAAATCGGTTATAGAATGACAAATTTCGGTGAATGTTTCTAAGTAAAAAATGTATTATATACTCGAAAGTTTGGTAAAGTTTAAAATCAATTCTAGAGAAACATTGATTTTTGATATGTGACTGTTTCCACCACATTGCATGAAAGTTTATCCGCTGTGGAATAGATTTTAATTTTTGCTACGTTAGACTTTATTCGACAGTTTGGTAAACCGACATTCGAGTCGCAGTCGCCCAGCATCTCCCACCACTTCCCAAATCTTGCAGGATCGTATAAAAGTATTAAGCACCTCGAAGATATTTACCATTTTTTAAATTATGAATAAGTTGTTCAATTTTCAACCTATTCATAGTTCTCGTTGGCATTTAGTATTGGATAATGCATAATAGTTCTACAATTGCAAAATAAAGTTGGAGTTGATTTAGGAAGGTTATTACAAAGTTGGTTACCATGGATCGAAATTAACGCCTCTGGCGTAAGCCTTAGTGATGCTATTTCAGTGCTTTTTGCCATGTTAGTGTTTTCCTTACAAAATTTGTAGTTTTTTTTTCATTTAGTGGGATGAAAAAATTATATTTCAATGAGAATAAGAAAGCTTCGATCCAAAAAAATAATCCTGTTCCGAGAAAATCAAAATTGAAATTCGCGGTATCACGAAAAAAAAAGAAAGTATATATTCTTCCTATTGCATGATACAATTTTTTTTAAATATAAATACTAGAAGGTTAAAGAAATCAATACTATGTTAAAATTTGATCTAAATATGAACTTAGATTTCATTGAATTTTGTTTTTAAATTATTGTGTCAATAAATGAGGTTTGGAAAAAAATCTTTTTACCACAACTCTTACTATAGTATAATTTTGCAAAGTTTTGTATTGATAACAGAAAATTCAGTTTCAAAAATAAGAAATAACAAATTTTTAAAAACAATTTCTTAAACTGAAATTTCTCATACGAAAAATCGAATAAAAACTTTTCATTAAATTTACGTCGCTATATAATTTTTTTGAGAATTCTTTTGCTAAAATCTTTTTTCATATTTTTTAAAATATTTTTTTACCATACAGTGTAATAAAAGTTTTTGCCAAATCTACATCGTAAAAATCTTTAAAGAATATATGAATAATTATTCAACAACAATGTTTTAAATAATTTTGTATTTTTACTCATTGTAATTGGAAAAAATTTCATTTTTACAGAAATTTGTATATAATTTGATTAATCATAATAACATTTTATATAATTTGTCAACTGCGGTATTAACCAAAGAGTAACTCTTTCAATTGTGCATTGCGTACCTACAAGAAATTATGTAATTTTTGCAGATATAATCAAATATACTGATAAGGATCACCATTGTGTACATTCTCAAAGAAAGTCACAATTAATATATATATAATATTTTTATACAATATATGCTAATTTCCGACGAAAAAAAAACTAATATAACCTAAAGTTGTTCATAATCCTAAGTTTAATTTTTAAGTAAAATGAATTTAATTTTAAATAACCGATTTCTGGTAAAAAGGGTTAACATAACCTTAAATCGTTCCAAAATTGTAAATCTTCTTTGAAGCCTATATCAAAATTGCCGGTGAAAATCACTAGCCTAAAACCTATAATGAAACAAAAGTTTTAATCTTCTTTGAAATCAAATGATTTTTCATTAAAAATGCCGTTTTTTCACTCAAAATTCTTGGTCTTAAACAGCAACATAACCTGAAATGGTTGAAAAGTTCTAAAACTTCTTGGAAATTTTATAAATATAATTTATTTTAAACAAAGTCATTGGTTTTAAATTTAATGATTTGTCAAAAATAACGATTTTAGATAAAACAGGTCAACATAAGCTATAGTTGTTGAAAAATGGTACATGTTCTTTGAAATCTAATAATTTTTTATTAAAAATACTAATAATTCTCAATGAAAAACACAAACATAAAATAACAGAAAATTATTAAGAATTGTAAATCTGTTCCAAAATCCAATGAGTTTTTTGCAAGATGATCGATTTTTTGTGAAGAACGTTAATATTATTTGAAACTATTCAAAAATTTGCTATCCTATTTGAACTATAGTGATTTTTTCACAATACCAGTTTTTGGTATAAATCGTTAACCTAACCTACAATTGTTAAAAATCAGAAATCTTGATGATTCTTGTTTAAAAATGCTAATTTCCAGTTTAAAAAAATTACACAACCTAAAATTTCAAATAAATTTCAAGTCTTTGAAATGTTTTGATTTTATAATATTTTTTTTTCACCCAGAGAAAAGTACTAATATGAAACATGTGTAATATTTTCAATAATTTATTAGCCAATTTGAAAGTTTTAATTTAATTGCTTAAAAGTAATGAATATTCAAAAAGCACAAATCGCTTTGGGTAAAATTCATATGATTTTCATTCGATTAAAATTTTTAAAAGCTCATTCTACTCCTTGAAAGGTCCTTTACAATTGTGTTCATCACGTTTTTATTAAATATCATATAGAAAATTGTTTTATTTAAAACATGACTAAATAAAAGAGTTGTACGTATTATTTTTAAATAAAATAATTTCTACGAAAACGAGACGAATATAATTGTAAAGAAACTTTCGGGAAATGGAGTGAGCTTTTGTAAATTAAAATGAAATGCAAATGACGTATTTCGCCTAAAGCAGATGCAAAAATAGAAATAGTTGTGCAAATAACTACATGTCATAACCATGTAAGTGCAATTTTGTTGAAAACACGTTTTATTGGCTTAAAAATTCTCTAAAATTCTACCTGACATTGTGGTGAAAGGATATATCCAAATTCGAACGATAGTGTGATTTTATCTCGATAAACTGTGATCAATCATACGAAAATTTAAATCTTTCTATTTGATTACATCCTTTTATTGTATTAAATAGTTACAAAGACCAAAGTTAAAAGAACTGATTTTTAAAAAGATACAAAACAACTTCAAGTAATGAAAAGTCAAATAACAGAAATGAAGAATTGAAGAGCATAAATTTTAAAAGTGGTGTAAGAGAGAAAAAGTTAAGTAAATCACATTTTGTGTAAAGATCTTTAATTTTTTATATTTACATATTTTATGAGTGATTGCCGTGAAGTTGACAATTTTAGATAATATGATTTTCGAAAACAACAAAATTTTCAAACGGCCTCAAATATTTTTTAAAAATGAAGGATTACCCGAGAGGGTATGAAAATATAAAAATAAAATATCAAGGAACGTATTTGTGATGTATATGAATTTTACGCAAAAAACCTGTGGGACAGACTTTAAAGAGATTTTGAACATCCTTAACGGAAGAATATTTAACTCTACTTTTAATTTTTATCTTTTCCAAGTTAATATAAGTAACATCTGTAAATTTCACATATTTAAAAAATGGTTTAAATATGATTTGACAATTTTTCATTTTAAATTTGTAGCTTCAAATAGGTGCGTAGCAAGACATTTTGCATACTTTTTTATTTATTATTTCTAAACGAAGTCGTCCAAAATTTGGAAACTTTATTGAATTGTGCTTTGATATCATTTTAATACCTTACTCAGATAATATTAGAATCAAGTTAATATCCAAAGAAAAGGTGGAAAATTACTCAGAATTAAAGTGGCAATTACAAAATACATATTCCAAAAAATATAGATCTTATAATATAAATCTTTTTATGAAAACTTTAGTCACGGCACTGGTCGTTTCTCACAAGCGCTGAATCAATTCCTCTAGTTAGTATATAAGGAAGTTCCAAATTTCTCCTCTCAATGTGAAGCGTGCGTCAGCGTAGTTACGTCGAAAGCGTCTTATATATGTGTAGTATTATATTAGGGTTATTTATATGTATGTTATATGTGTTTGAAAAGGTTTACGTGTCGTCAGTGTATTTGTAATGAAATTGTATTCTGATTGGCTGTAACTGACTCATGTGTATGTGAGTGTATGCTGTTGACTGTGTATAAGTTTGTTTTTTTGATTCACAGAAGGTTACGGTTTACCAAACTGCCAGTTAAAGTTTCTCGAGCGTCAGTGACTCCTTCATGCCTTTTCTGTAAACCCACTTATATTTTGTACCAAGCCCTCGACCGCGTTTTACCCAATTGTTCAGTAATCTTTATCTGAAGTTTGATATATTTTACAATTATGTGCATTAAAATGTCAACTACCAAGTACAGTATTAATTAAAGTACAGTTCAGAAGATATTCGTGTCAGTTTGTCGCACTTTCATGTTTGTTAATGAAGTATTACCGAATTTCGTCTTACCAAACTAGATATGAAACTTTATCAAAGTGTCCATATGTCCCAACTTTACCCAACTGAGTTTGGTAAAGTTTCTCGAAATATTTTTCTCCGTGTATAGAATAGTAAAATTTTCAATTAAAAACACTAACTTTCGAGAACAATAATCTGATTTTAAAGATTGATGCTCTACCACAAAAGACGAATTTTCAATAGAAGACATGCATTTTCAACGAAACACAGGAATGTTCATTGTTCAACTGAAAAAGATAAATTTTCAACCAAATGTGGAATATTTAAATCTTCAGTTAAAAAACTGCTTTTAAATATTAATTTGCAAGAAAATAGTTAAATTTTGTAACAAAAAAAGGGTTTTCAACTAAAAACATGAATCATTGACCAAAAAATTAAATTTTTATCAAAATAGTTCAACCTTCAACTGAGTAGTTGAACTTTCAACCAAAAAAGATGAATTCTCAACAAAAAGTTTAACAGTTAACAGTTGTAATTTTCAACCATAAAAGATGCAATTTCTCCCAAAATAAATGAATTATTATCAACCCAAAAAAGCGAGTTTTCAACGAAACAGTTGAATTTTCAACCAAAAATTATTACTTTCAAATAAAATTGTTTGCGGGGATGTCAGGTTTTCCCTGACATTCCCTGACTTTCTAAATTTATCTTTTAAAACAAAACAAAACCCTGTACATTTTTAAATAAAATGTCAACAGTGTAACTTTAGTTTGTATCAATTCTCAATGATTAAATTTGTACAACGGCCTGAATTTATTAATCGAGAGGTACACATTTTAGACATAATTATTACAGACAACTGAGTCGGGAAAATCGATAATCGTGCAATCGGTTATTTATAGTAATTGAACGATGCGAATCGTCCATATTGAGTGAAATTGGTCGTAAAATCAGTGAATATATCATTTTCGATTTTCCGTTCCAATTATCAACTTAATTGTCGTGCCTCCTTCATTCTCACTTTTCTGTCTGTACCTGAGCCTTCAAAAGAGGACATGCGTCGTTCAATGATCAGAACGCGGATCTCATTACTGAAGGGGACGTAAACAAGGATTTATGCTGAAAGGTGGACGGACACCATGACCATGCACTCGTTATACGACACCACACCTATATTCTTGCATACTCAAGTGTGTGGTGAAATATGTATATGAACACTTGAAATTTATGGTTTTTAGTTATACGACTTCAGTAACTTACTACTTTTACGATTTTCTTGCACAGGGGAAAAAAATAAACTGTCTATAGGTACCAGCAAGATTACTTCAGCCATTTACAAAACGTAACTGAAATTGAGAATTGTATTTATATTTTTTATATAAGACAGCTTCACACCTAATGAAAAATTAATACGACAAAATTCTCCAATATCGATTCTAAAAATGGATCTCTAAAAGAGAAAATTGTAAATTTTAAATCACTCTTTAATAATAAAGGCAAGATTCTGTTCGTAACTTTTTGACCAAATGTTTTAAATATGAAAAAGGCTCATAATCATGTGACCTTGACCATATTAAATAAGGTTATGATGTAAATAGATTTATTCATTAATGTAACTATTTTGTTGAAAATTGGTCTTTTTGGCAGAAAATGAAAATTCTTGTTTGAAAATGTATCTTTTTGTTTGAGGGTTTAACTATTTTATGACCCAAATTTTTTTATAAGGCATTTATCTCTTTTTGATTTAAAATAAAAATCTTTTTGAATTGAAATATCAACTACTACGTTTTTTGTTGACGATTGATCTTTTCTGATTAAAAGTTCAACTACTTGGTCAATAGTTGATCTATTCTATTAAAAAGTCTTTTTTTTGCAGATTTATCATTTTAGTTTCAAAAATCGTCTTTTTGCTTACAAAAATTAATCTTCTGGATAGAAAATTGATGTATTTAGGTGAAACTTTAGTTGAAAATGTAATAATTTTCAATTCCGTATTTTCAAAATTCAAGAAGTTTCTATTGTAACTCTTCAAAATTGTAGAACTTTGAATTCCAAATCTTTAAAATTGCAAATTTTTTTATTTTGCAACTATACAATAAAAAATTATTGCAAGTTTCAAATTCTACAATTGACAATTTTATTATTTTAATTGACATTTCAAATTTCTTCAATTTAGAAGATTTGGAATTAAAAAATGTTGACTTTTGACCACATTCAATCTTTTTTATTTAAACATCCACGAAAGTTTAAAAATTTCAATTTAAATCTTTAAAATACATCTTCTTGGATTTCTAATTCACGTATATAATTAGCCGTTTTGAGTTTAGAAGTTCTATTGCTTCATTCAAATGAAATAATACTTTAAAATACTTTCAAAATTACTTATTCTAGCATCAATAAGTAGTTGGAATAAAAAAAAGAAACACACATTTAACAATACTTTTGCAATAATTGTTCCTATCAAAAGTGGCGTCAATATAAATAATCTCCTATTTGTTAACCATTGATGTAAAAAAACTATAACATTACTAATTTTACTTTTTATATAAATCCATCATGCCAAAAGCTTCAGTCTGAGCCATCCTCGGAAAAAATCCAACTAAAAGAAAATTTTCCAGCATAGGGGTCTTCTCATCCTTCAATTCCCTTATTTCTTCCCCTTTACCCGAAATGATTGTTTGCTTATGAAACCCTAAAAATGGGAAAGATAAAAAATTCATTTTCAATCAAAAATAACAAAAAATGATCGGATTTCAACAAACCAGTTTGAAAGTCTTTATCCTTTCAGATTTTCAAATTTATTTCTCGCTTTCTAACTAAAGCTTATTATTTATAAAATTTATTTGAATTTACGAAGGTGTCGAGTGGTAGTTTGAAAATGAGGGATTCATTTTAAAATCAAGGACGGTGAAGTCTTAAAAATTGTGGAATCCACAGGTTAAAATTCTTAAACTTTGATTGAACAAATGTTGTCTCGATTCAAGTCAAATTGATCTGTATTTTAACAAGCTCAGCCTAAATCGAGGCCTAAATTTAAGACCCCATTCTGGAATTGAAATTCCGAGACCTTAAATTAAACCAATGTTGCTATTAGAAGGCTGAATTTAATGCAAATCTATTTTAAGTTGTAAAAATGTTAAGCACTCAAATACTTTTTTTTTAGATATATTGGTGTCACAATGTGTCTAAATACGATATTTTGTATTTATTTGGATCAACTTTGTACTTCTGGTGTTGATTATTGTCTGAAGCTGCACACCTAACTCACGCTCGTATAGCTCATTTGCATGGAAACCGAAGCGTTAAGCGAACATGCACAGCACGGATTTGTGTTGTCGGGTGTTTGATTTATAGCCGTTAGATGGTGTACATCATATAATAAACGGTAGACCGAAGGGGTTGAACGCCAAGAAAACGGTTACATGGACCATACTAAGCAAGTACTAGTGCAAATGTTTGCGTCTCATATTCACTCTTTTTGCATATCTGCAGTTTGGTCGTAGCACGGGGATGGCATAAGTAACTGAAATTAATGCGCGTCAACTCGTCGTACAAACAGAGCGTACAGCCGTACACTATACATTCGCATATAACGTGTGTTCATTTTTCCTCGCATTATGCACCGTATATTATGCACCCGTGTACTTAGTCCACATTCATTATACCCATGTTGAGCTTCCATTGTCGGATGTTAATTGTGCCTCGAACTTATCGCTGAGGAATGTAAAGAAAAACCATTTTGTCAGCGAAATTCATTTCCACCTAAATTAATATACCCATTTGCTTATCTAAATTATTATTTCAATAGTAGGCGATTTTCTGTACTTTAAGGGATCTCAGAAAACTAGCTGAATCATTTTTGTTCCAGTTTATTTGTTATTCATCGAAATAATATATTTTTTTCAAAATGAGAACACTTCAAATGTGAAACTATATCATGAACATAGCTGCACTCTCATTCTCCGCTGTCTCATTTTTATTGCAACTTAAAACAACACCAAATCAGCGTACTTTTGAGGATCGCCGCGTTTATCTGTCACCAGTTGTCAAACATGCTTGCTTATCCCTTTTCTGTAATTGCAATTAATTCTTCAAGACCTACTAAAAAAACTAGAGGAAACTATGATCAAAAGAAGAAAGAAAACAGAAAATTGTTGAAAATTGACGAAATAAAATATAACTAGATTGATTCAAAAGTGTCGCAAAAGAGAAACGAGATCTCATGGAAATGGGTCAAGAAGAATAGGATAGGAAGTAGTAGTAGCACAGAGTGAGCTTGGATTAAAAATGCCGAGAATGAAAGTTTGTGAGATACGGAAGAAGTAAAAGACTTTTATAGGGACTATTTCCAGAAATTATTTGGAGGCGAAGCCATGTAGCATCATAACTGCGACACGGAGGATGATACGTTAGAAAATCCTGTTAAAAGAATCTGTACCTCTGAGATTAGGGCTATAATTAAGATCTTCAAGAATGGTTAGGCTGCTGGTGTGGATGGTATTACCGCTCAGATTCTCAAAACCTGTAATGAATATTTCTTTAAAAGGCTGAGCTAGCTGATGAATATATGAGCTGACACTGGGGATATTCCAAATAAAGGGTGATAAAGGTAACTGCAATAATTATAGATCTATCAGCTAACTAAGCACCGTAAGAAAAATATATTCATAAAGACTTATTTGTAAGGTAATTAATATAACAGAACAAAAGATCTCGGAAGTCCAATGTGAATTTATGTCAGAAAGATCATATGCGGATTAGATGTGCAGCTTGAGACAGATCACAGAAAAAAGTTTGAGGGTAAAGGAAAAAGTTTTCGGTGCATTTGTTGGTCTGGAAAAAGCATTTGATAAGGTGGATATAATTAAGTTTTGGAAGTTTTTAAAGAGTATGGAGTCAATGGTTGGCTCCTAAAAACAATAAAAACAATATATGCAGGTAACAAATTAAGTGTAAGGGTAAATGGACAACAGAGTAAGTTGTTTGATATTAGGCAGTGTGTTAGACAAGGATGCGTTATGTCCTCTTGGCTATTTATTATATTCATGGAAAGAAGAAGAAGAAGGTGTAGATGTTAGGACAGTGAAGGTGCGGGGGCTAGCGTTTGCAGATTATAAGTTTGTTACGGCAGAATCAGTCAATAGCTTGCAGAGAAGGTTGAACAGATTGAATACTTGCATGAAGAACGTGGGTCTTAAGATTAACGTAAATAAAACAAAAAGTGTGATGCTTGAAGGAAGAGATGAGAAAGCAGTATGGAACATTACCTTAGACGAAGAGAGGATATAACAAATTCATAATTACGTGAATGTTGAAAATCTATTTACTATTAACGGCAGGATGAAATAAAGTCTTAGAGATAGGAATAGCTCAATTTTAGATTAGGCTTCAATTAAGTTACCTAGGCGTTCAAGTCAATAAAGTGGCTTTTTGGTCATTTTTTTGTAAGCCTGAAATTTTAGCGTATTTGGGACTGAATGCAATCCAAGATAAAACATACGTGAAAGTCAGATGTTTTTATGGTTAAATTTAGGCTCATTCAACGTCAATAATCAAAGTACAATGTCAGTACATCTTATAGAGAGTATAAATTAATTTTTTCATTTAATTCCTGACGGGCTTCATTTAAGATCTATGGTGGCTAGTTTTAAGGCTCCTTCTTCCCGTGTGCACCATAAATCATTGCTTAATTCTATTTGTGAAAAGTTTTTTTAATGAGATTATTTATATGTAATTTTCACAAAGCTCTAAGTGTCAAGTGGTATAAAGTTAGCAAGATAGATGAGCCGGAACTACGGCCGCCTTTAGACGCGAAATAGAACGGAGACGACCCTCGGTATAATCCATCGGTCAATATGAAAAGACGTACAAGAAAGGAATCTGCCTTTTCCGAAGCTCTAATTTATTTTGAGAGGATAGGGTCACCAAGTCAATGAACCTCATATTTCATGTTTACGCAATAAGCCTACAGATACGTGAAAAATATGCCGAGCTTCACAAACAAAAATTTAATCTCACAATTCATTAAACCCTTATAATGATGAAAATAAACCTATGTATAAAGTAAATCTGTAATGTCAAAACTATTGTAAGATCTTAGAAATTAGTAAATATTGATTATATAATAATGATACTAAAAAATGAAAATTTGTCGTATTCGTTAACAAAAACATTTTTTTAATGTAATTTTTAGTATTTTTTAAAGTTTACAAGCAAATGAGTATTCGACGGACTATACATATCATAATAAAAAATATATACTTAAATAAACAATAAATACTAAACAGTCCTCAATGAGGAAGCACAATGTTCATGAAATCAATTCAATTAAAGCTACACATTATACTGAACGCGCCCAAACTACTTTGCAGCGATTTGTTGTTATCATAATTATCAATAGCTGATTTTGCTTTATGTTATAAATAATTTTAAACACTGATCAATTATAAAGTGGGCTGTGTTTCTTTAAAGAAAAATTGGCCTATATGTAGCTTTGAGTAAAGTAGTAGGCTTAATTTAATGTATATATGAAAATTAAGCTCGGTATCATTTCAAGAATATTCTTCCCTTAATTCTGCATTTCATATCTTGAAACCTAGACAGTTTCTCTTCTTCTTCGTATCGTTTCCCATTTCCGGGAGTAGAATTCCATCTGATAAAACTATTGGAAACTACTTCTGCTGTCTGCCTATCTGTTTTCCTCCTGCATCACTCTGCAATTCTGTTGCGAAATATCTGAGCCCTTACTGACTGTATTAAAATTAAATTAGATTTCAAAACATTCATAATAAATATGTCTAATTTTTCTTGAGTCTATAAAAAGTTGAGGTTAATCCAAACCAATTTTCAGTTGTATTAACTCTTTTTACTAATATCTTTGTGCTTCTAAGCGACTTTAGTTTCCTTTTTCTTTCACTTCTTGTCTATCTTTAGCTTGCCATTTTTGGCATTTACTCTTTCATTCTTTGACAGTCGTTCCTCTAGCCCTGCAGATCTTTCATATACACCGCACCCAATCCATCCTCACCTAAAATCTTCACCACATTCTATTGTCAGCTTCCTTTATCTTCAGTTCCGCTCCTATATCCTTCCCCCACATGCTCGTATGTTTCCTCTTCCCATTCACGTATTATATACACACTAGCGTTGACCTTATATATCTTTCCTGTAACCTCTCAATTTTTTCCCTTCATCCCCATATCTCTGCTCCATAGCCTAATACCGGCCGTACCAGCGTATAAAATAATTACATTCTCCTTCTACAATCTTTTTTAATGTTCCATTTACTATTCCCAATAACTGTTTCATTGCGCCTGCTGTTTTGGTTATACTCTTACTTTATATCAGCTTCGTGATCACAAATATTTAAACTCTTTTATTTCTTCTAGCCTTATTCCCCTCCATCTCTGAGTCCATCTTTTATTTCTTCCTCCTCCTTTTCTAAAACTCATTATCTTCGTCTATTTTACATTTAAATGCAACTTTCTATCTTAGTATTTTTCCAATCCTGTAATTAAGCCCGTCATCCCTTCTTCATATTCTTCCATCAGCACTATGTCGTTTGTGTATATCAGTGATATATCTTTTCTTGTCCAGTCCTCAATCCTCCGTATCCTTTTCTCTTTAGTTCTTTTTCTAATGTGAGTCTGAGATTATTACATTAAATAAAAGTGGGTTCATAGGACAACCTTGTCATACTCCTTTCACCAACCAGAAACTATCTTCTACTTTCTTTTCTACATTTACCCTGCTTTTTGTCTCTCTGAAAATTTCAGATACTCTTTTCATTAAACCCTCTCTTATTTCCTTTTTCACCATTACTTTCACTTTCTATCTCAACTCAGTACAAATAGTCAAATGCCGCCTGCAAGTTCATGGACATTGTGATCATTCCCCTTTTCTCCTTTTTAAGACTTTTATTTACCAGATAATTCCGAAAATAGATGCCGCCCATCGTTCCCATTCTTTTCCAAAATCCTGTCTGTTCTTAACCTCCCCGGTAAAATAGTTACATATAACTCATACAAAGTTGGCATTAGTATCACTCCCCTATAACCTTTAATTTCCTTTTCTTTACTTTTTTTCACTAACTGTGCCACTACTCCATCTTTTCATAATTATGGCCACCCCTCATCTCTCCATGTTCTATTATACATTATCCATGCCACCTACATTATTTCTTTCCCCCCATATTTCCAAACTTTGTTTGGAATCTCATGTATACAAGGTGCCTTTCCATCATGCACAAACTCATAATCTAGAAATTTTCATATTTAAATTATGATAATAGATTTTTTATTGAAGAATATGAATGTGAGCGAATAATGTTTTGCCTCTGAATAACTAAGTGAATACGTGTAACTTGTTCATGTCACGAAAATGGTATCGCCTTGGTAAGAAAACCGAGGCAAAATAAGATTTAGGAGTGTAAGCGTGTATTTTTAAGGTTGGTACACAAGTATCGTCTCAAAAGTAAAGGGTCGTTACACCGAAACGATTCAACGATCATAAAGACTTCTGCGTCCATGTCTCGTATCGTTTTACATCCTGAATTCGTAGCCACCCTTGCATGCGTACCTACTATTACGATGTTGTTCTTAAACATTTTCTCATACTTTAAAACAAGCAGAATCGGTATTTCACCCATACATGATTTTTAACCATTTCTGTATGTGTGTTTAAAAAATATTTTACACCCTCTTAAAAAGAACCTGCAGGAACTTGTAAGTGATAAGCCTAGTTTATAATTTGTGGAGGGAAAGAAAAAAGTTAATATTATACCCAGAGTGATTCATCGTAGGAGACCTTTTATATCTCACCATAACCAGATGACTTGTAGCAGGTGAAATTTAAAGCAAAGAAAAATTGCCTTCCAGGACATAAATCTGATTAACGTTCACTAATCACCTTAATTAGATCCCTCCCCTGCACCCTCCGTAATGTCTACTAACGCGATTCAAATTGCGGTTTTCATGGTTCAGTCTGCAGATTTTTAATTGAGATTACTCTGTTCTGGTTCAGACTTCTCTTTTCAAAGGTTTCCCATCTCGTGAAAATTTAATCATTTTTTTTAAGAACATTTCCATTTCAGTTTTTAACGTTAGTTTTCAGAAAATTAAATCATCGTGAATTCTATTGTAAAAGCCCATAATAGATATAATTTCAGACTATGACCAAGTAGCAGTAAATGCACACACGCGGGTCACTTCTTTAGATTTTTTGTTTCTACCATTAAAATATGATCAATTTAAAAATTTACGGTTGAACAAATCTTTAAATATTAAATATTCTGTCAAGAATTCCAAAATGAAAGCGCTTGAAATAAAAAAATATTGACTTATTGAAAAATTACGAATTGAAAAATTCCAAATCAAGCAATGTTATTTTTAATTATTATTATTATAAAATTATATTATATATGATAATTATTATTATATTTTAATTAGGTACATTTTTTAGAAAAATGACCAATATTCCGAATGGAATAAAAATGAATTGAACTTATCTAATTTCTATATAAAAGAGTTCAAGGAAAATTTTGAAAATCGGACAATTTGAATAGAAAGAAGTTGAGATTTTATGATTTCTATAATTTATAGCTTTTAAAATTGTATAGTTTTATTTCGAATTAAAAAATCTGGAAATTGCATAATTTTAGATTAGAATTTCGAAAATAGGAAAATTTCAAAAAAATTGAATGATCTCATAATAAAATTTTGATAATTTGGTCATTTAAAATGCAAATGAATTGAAATTGTGTTATTTCTAATTAAAAACGTTCAAAATGGAACAATTCAAAATGAAATAAATTGAAATTTCATTTTAAAATGATAAGACAATTTTCCGAGATTGTATCTAGTCGTCCGGAAAAATTGACGTAGTAGGAAAAGGGGATGGACTGTGAACATTCGGAACGGCTAGCCAAGCTGATGTAAAATATTTGACTGTCTTTTTCATCACTCAAAATGCAAGAATTTTCAATTCTAAGCCTCTAACTTTGTATTCATCTAATAAAATGTTCAAAATAAAAAATTATTTTTAATGGGAAACATAAAAAATAAAAAGATTTCTGCTACAGAAAGATTAAAATCAAACGAATCTGAACATCATTAAAAACGGAAAAAATTTGTATTCAACAAGAATTTTGAAGTTAAATCTGTTTTATACTCAATCTGTTAAAAATGTCAACTATATTAATTAAAATTAAATCGCTTAATAATAAACAATTCCAAAGTTGTTAATAGTAATACTGACCAAAATTCAATCATTCCAATTTTCATTGCAAATTTTTAAACTTGTAATCTGCACAGATTTACAACGTAGCGTTCAACACGAAAACTTAAAACTCTAAAATTGTCATTGTACAAAATTAAAGAAATTATTCAATTACTGAGGTATCAATTTCAGATAGTTCAATTTTGATCTATTTTGATTCTAAACAGCACGACTTTTAACTATCTAATCTCAAATCGTTTCATTTTTAACACTTTATTTAGAAATATTATTTCTTCCTGAAATCTTCTAATGATATATTTTTCAATTTTAAATAAATAATTCTTTACAATCTTCAACTAAAAAACGGACAATTTTCAGATATTGCGGTAAAAATTAAAAACATTTGCAAATAAAAAATAATTCACTTTTCGATGTCCAGTTCCAAAGTTTTCTGAAATTTCAGGCTTGAACTTGCCAAATTATTTTCTTGATTCTTTATTGTTTTGAATTTATTCTGGAGTCATTTATTAAAAAGAAGTGTCATTATAATTCCTTTAAACTGAAAATTATGCTACTATCAAGTCTTTCAAGTTGATATTCCACAATTTCAAAGTAGATATCAAGATATTGTGATCCTTTAAAGTTTAACTAATTTAAAAACTTTGGAAATAGAAACTTCCAAAATTATTAACTTGAAAGTTAATGATAACGCATTTCCATGCTAAGGGAAGAACTTCGTGTTGAAGGAAATTTGTTATTATACCAAACTGACCTATCGTAATAAACTTTCACATTGACAGAAACATAGGAGCTCCAATGTGGCCAAAGTGAATCAATTAATTCGAGGATTATTATTATTATTATTAATTAAAAGCGATCATAACTGAATAACTGCAGATTGAACCATTTAAAATTTGTCTCCATACATTTGAATACCTTTGAAATTGAAAATGTTTTCAATTACATTTCTGTAATTTTTATAATCAAAAAATTTGAGATTGGGAATATTAAAAGTGGCATAATTTCAGATTGAAACTTGATTAATTGAGAAATTCTGAATCCTGAACTAAATTCAAATTGGGAGCCTCAATGTGTAATTTACAATCTTAAATTCAGGTACATCAACTTAAAATAAAGCAGTACTTGAGTTAGAATTTTTTTTAAAGCAACTGTAAGGCTTCACTTTTGAGTGGTAAATCGGTCTTAGAATTGTCTGTGTTGGCCGTGCTTTTCCACAGTTGCTGAGAAAGTTCCTTGTCGTCTGTACAAAAGTTGGCTTAACTGCTGGACTTAGGATAAAAAAGAAACGCTAATCCGAGAGTATAGGAAGAGAATGAAAGAAGAGAAGGCGGGGCAATACGAACGAGAAGGCTAAGAATCTCGACGACTTCGAGGACCATGAGAATCAACGAGCAGAAAAGTTTTGATGAAAAAGTTCAGACCGAATATCCGCGAAGAGGTTGCAGCGAAAGTTTACGACAGGAAGTCGAACGATTGGAATGCAGTGAGAGACTATTCAATGAAAGAAAGAGAGAAAGAGAGTGAAGGAGGGTCATCGCAAATGAAGAACATCCAAGAGATATGGGAAGGCAGAATCGCTTTCTTACGACTTTTGAATGTTTTCCAATTCAGATTGCTTTTCCATCTATTTTAGAATGTTTCCACACAAAAAATCTGTTTGCCTTACCTAAACTAAAAGAGACTTTGAAACTAGTTTACAGGGGGAACTTACACCTTTCGAAATTTGTTTCGGATTCCTACTTCTGTCAGTAAAGGGTCATCACTAAACTTGTACAGTGAACTCTCTCTTATTCCAAGTGACGAAGCTCTGTCACCTCCCAGCACTATCCCTGTACGGTCTCGCCCGCTTTAGTGGCTGACCAATTAAAAAGAGGCCCGAAGGGCGGGAAGCCCTCGTTGATTTGAATTGAGTATTTTAGCATGACGTCATTGCCACGATAGGATAGGCGGAAATGTCAGGAAGGTTCGAACAGTTGTACATCTTTACATGTGAATGCATACGACTTCTTGGATAAAATATTTTAAACATAAAATTAAGTCATAAATGTACGAATAGTAATATTTTGCAAGTGTAGAATGTATTTTGTTAGTCATGTTGCATTCTTTTGTCGATTAAGGACTTTTCAGTTCCACGAAAAAAAAAAATTCAAAATTTGAGGTTGGAGTACTGGATTGGTTTGATCAGAATCTGGCACTATAACTACAAATTTCGGATATTTTATTTTATTTTATTTCGTGAAACTGAAAGGTCTCCAACGATTTGAAGGGATGAAACTTAATTGCGAAAATGCATTCTACACTTGCAAAATATTACTATCCATAACTTTATAACTTACTTTTAGAGTATTTTTCCAAAAAATCTGATGTATTCCCTTGTTAGGATGTACCAACTATGCTAACCTTCCTGACATTTCCACTCATCCTATCATGACCGTAACGTAATGATAAAATACTCAATGCGCAAATGCAATGACGTACAGATGCTTACAGTGCGCACATCGATACAAGGCAGAGAGGGGCAGTCAATGAACGTCGCTTGACAAAATCAGCCCACGACTCCCGGTAGAGTCTGAATCTGAATGTTTATGTTTCTTGGTCCATGGAATAAGCGAGAGAGAATTTACTATAATATGCTAAAGTAATAAGACCCGCTTTTCCACAATTCTCGAAAAAAATAACTTTTGAAAATCCAATCATGTTACATGGACCGCGATGGGAGAGTGTTAAAAAAAACTCTTTTTGGAAAAAATATTCAAAATGTAAAAGTAAGTCATAAATGTACGAATAGTAATACTTTTCAAGTGAAATAAAAACCGAAATAAAATGAAATTAAAAAAAAATCCCGGTTAGAATTTGCATCAGGCGGTAACGCTCCGAGTTTGTGTCCGAGAAGTCCTTGCTGCCAGGATTTTTCGCCAATTTCTTTCTTTATTCAAAATTTTTGTAAATGTTATATAACTTTTACCACTTTGAATTCAAGAAACGTTTTTTTTACAGAAAATCTTCATTTTTTCATTCAATCTAATATTTTTAGTTAGGTTATTATTATTTTCATATGAAATAAAAAAAATATGAAAAAATAGTGTGCTAGGAATAAAAGCAATATTAAAATATAAAGAAATAGTAAAATAAAATGATATGAATGTAAAATATAGATAGATCACGTTCTCTATTATTTATTTTTTATTTATTCGTTCTTTTAGTGAACTTTTAAGCGAGCTTTTAAGTGAAAAACGTAAAGCCCGATGCAAATTGCTGCAGGTTAAATTTTTCTAACATGTAACGTTTCACAATTAACATTACTGAAAGTAATAAGTTTTTAACTCCATTTCTGTTAATATCAGCTGTCTAACAAATTGCAATCTCACGACAAGAGATTGCAGATAAAATGTCGACAAAGTCAAAGGCTGGTCTGTGATTTCCTAAGGGAAATATCTGATGCCGAGTGATGTGAAAATGATAGAGCCTTTTTCTATCTCTGAATATTGTAAATATTCTTTTCAAGGGAACTACTTAAATTGCAAATGAAAAATATAAATTAAAATTCCTAAAATTATTAGTGGAAAACTTTACTGAGATGTTCATTTTATGCTTTGTTAATTTTTGAGATGCTGATAATAAGGGAGACTCCTTTCCTGGCCGGATAAACTTCTGATAAGATATTTCACGACGTTATATGAAATCGATCGCAAGGAAATTGGCCCGCGAGGGTTTGCGAGTTAACGACTATTTTGGAAGATAGTAATTATGCAGGGTGATCAGAAAACTTTCCAGCCAAGAGCGCTAATGAAATGATGAATTTATTAAGTACTAATCAAGTTATCTCACGTAATTATTGTGCTTAACTAGATGGAATTTTCATTACCTGAATATAATGTATGGATTGAATAAGAAACTTAATTAATAATAAATTAATAATAAAAGTTTAATAAATGAGGACTACATTAACTGGATTGGCTAAAATTATGCAACCAACTATTGCGTGCAGGTTAAACAAGTGACAAGTGTTACACACAAGCTTTATTTTAATTTTTTTACTTTTAAACGTAAATTAACTCGTAATTCATTTTCATCACACTCAAGCTCTCTATTTCTATAGAATGCTCAACGAAAATCTTAAAATAATCTCCCCGTTTTTCGTTTATAACGTCAGTTTTAATTGAACAATCAATATGCGAATGAGTATATATGCATTATATTTTTATAATTATCCAGGTCATTTCCGTTTGTAAAATCAAGTTCATTTTACTGCAGGAGTCAGCTTGAAAGCACTCTTGTAAATATTTAGCAACCTACCTGTCATGCGAAGGTAATAATATAACCTTTTTTAAATCTTTCAGACTTCTTGTAAGTACCTCCACTATACAAATGTCTTTTATTCGATAATCGTAATTGTAATCGAATACCGTAGTATTCAATCCAAAATAATTTTGTAAATTAAATTTGCTCTCGGATTTTTCAATAGCCGATGAACTTCTGTGAATAACTGTAATAGTGTGAATCTTTTTAATTGAATCCTAGTTTGATGTTTACAAAGAGTCAAAAAATATATATTAATAGTCGGAAAATTGACTCTACGGAATGTCTTGATGTGAAATCATCTTTTGAACAATTCCATGTCAAATCATGCAAAATTTCAAAAAAATCTATGTCGTGGTTTCAGTATGATTTGGTAATTTGATGTATCACTCTAGATTGCAAATAAAGGAACATATCTTTCACTGCTTGACAGGCAATGATTGATCAGTTTTTGTTAAAAATTCAATGATTACTTTTTTCGTTGAGAATCTATATTTTTTGGATAGAAAATTCAACTAGTTTGTTGAAAATTCATTAAGTTGGTTGAAGTTTTAATTAGTTTGATGAAAATTCAACTATTCTCTAAAAGTTATCTATTTTGGTTGAAAGTAGATTTTTTTATTTCTACTATTACATCTATTATTCGTCTACTATTATATTTTGGGTTCAGAATTCATCTAATTCATCTAAAAATTCTACCATTCCGTAGAACATTTTGTTGGTTTGTTGAAAATTCAGCTATGTTTTAGTCATCTTTTTGGATAAAAAATTCGTCCTTTTGTGTTGAAAATTCACTTTTTATGGTTGAAAGTTAAGTTTCAATTGAAATGTCTGCTCTTATATTTTTGGTCCAGAATTGTATATGCGATTTTTTCTAATCATCAAGATTTTTTATACTTTTGTAACAATTTAGAGCAAAAGCTTCGGGTAGACTCTTAAACGTCAACTCGGAATTGGTCCTTCGCTCCTTGTCAATGTTGTATCTTGAAGATTCAGAGCACATTTTATTGAATGTGAAACTTGATAATATTAAGCCCTTCTGGGGGTTCTATTCAGATAATGACGGTATCTGAGTGGAGTAGACCCCTTTCTCTGAGTTGCCTATAGGCAATTTTGAAGAAGGTACTGGAACACGAGTTTGACGTCAATGTCGTCTGTAGAGATCGATACCTTCGGGATGCATGTCTTTAAGGTTGGGTGAAATTCCGTTCAAGTCTCACTGTATCTCATCTACAGTACGTGACGCATCAAGGAGGGAAGAGTGTTTGCACTTCTATGTGCGTGCAGGAGTGTGAACATGAAAGGGGTGTCACCACTACCAAAAAAGATTTCGTGCCTGAGGCAACGAGTAAAGGGTAAGGCAAAAGAGTGCAGTGTTTACTCGAAAAGTTGGCACGAAGCCCGTGTAGCATTTCGTTCCTTCGGTAAAGTGTGTAATGCGCCACATTCACCACCAACCGTTTGTCCATACTACTCTCTACCGCGCTTCATAGAAGTGAATCCGTTCGCGTCCTTCGAATTTTCTCAAAGAAAGATGTCTCCAGAAATTGACGGATGATTTTTCTAATCCTATATTTCCTCCACAATTTTTTTTTTTAATACATCCAGAATTTTATTGAACACTTCAGCAAGTCTGACAGTTTTGGAATTTCTCAGTCCTTCATCAAAGTGAAGGTAGAATTTCATCTCATGGACGAAACAGATCATCTTGTTAAATTCCTGACGGCAGCGATTAACGTTTTCATTTAAAATATTATATCACGAATCTATTTGTCACGCCCATGAGCTAGGCAGAATACAGTTAGCCCCGCCTAGGCGTATTAATTATACTAAACAAAAAAATATTTCTCGTAGCATTCATTAATTGTGTCATTAATTTAAGAAAATACTAAATTTTCACGATTTGGCGGAAAAATTTCACAAATAGAAATTGCTCGAACAATTCCTGCGGATTTTGAATAGTAATTTTTCACGATTCGGTGGGAAAAACTATACGAATAGAGATTGTTGAAACAATTGCTACTTACGTTGAACAAAAGATGTTATTTTTGTTATTCATTAAGTATGCCGTTTCTCCCGAAAAATAGTAACTTTGTGCGATTTATGGGATAAAATAATTGTTTAAACAATTGAAAATCAGTTTAAAAGTACTTGAAAACTTGCCACTGGTCGAATAAAAATCATGAATGTTGACAAAATGAAAAAATACCATCTTTAGCATGAATTTCGGATGAAACTGCTATTTTCCTTTTTTAATGCATTTTCCAGGCACAATATAAGAGGGTTGGGGGATTCAAAATTTGAAGGTATTATAGCATGTACTCCTTTCCTCAATTTTTTCGAAAACTGAGCTTTTTCTATTTATAACAGCAGGGTGGCTACTTGATCGGGAAACCGGGAAAGACCGGGAAATTACCGGAAATGTAATTCGAAATATTAAATTATATTTTATTATTGTTCAAGAGTACTGTTAAACGGGGTAATTTCGGACATGTGGGGTAAATTCGGACATTCCTAAATTAATAGTTTAAATTACTTAAGGTCGATTTAACCAGAATCTGGAATCATTTTAAGCCTTGTCTGGTTCTAGATTCTGGTTACAACCAGCTTAGGTAATTTGAACGATCAATTTAGGAATGTGCGAATTCACCCCTACCCCGAAAGGGAAATGGCTTAATGGTATAATAATAAATAATAACCCCATATGTCCGAAATTACCCCGTTTGAGGGTAATGATTTTTTCTGACATTAGGTAATAGTTGTTTTCATGAACCTAAAGGTTTTTTATTGCAATAAGAAATCAAGAATGTACTTCAAGTTACTTACTTGATACTTTTTATTATATACTTCCAACGTATATAATCTTTACCAAATCGTGATATAAAATTAATTGATATGGAATATTGAAAAACTTATTTGTTTCCGTGCCACCGTCATTCAATGCACGTGACTATACATAGAAAATTTAACGATTTTACCGTGAAAACCCGAGAACTGACCGTTTTCTTTTTATTATGTAAAAATAAAGCTTACCGATTGATTCAAAGAGTGCAACCATCTTCAGTCTGATTTTGTTACTTTTCAAATGTGCCTATACTTTATGAGGAGTAGAAGTTCTATTATTTTCCAATATAAACATGAAACATTTCGCAATTGTTTGCTCCGATCGACGTTTTGATCAAAATATGAGACTTTGGAATTTTACACCTTAGGAAAGTTATTATTCGTTAATTATTATTTACGTTTATGAAATTTGAAGCAAGTTTCCTCTTGGCATATTTGGAACCCTTTGAATCAAGTTTGGGATTTTTGTATTTCAGGGAAAATTGCAATATTCTCTGTGTTCCTTCACACGTTCCAACTCAACATTGGCGGAGTTTCTTCACACCAAGCATATTAAGCCTTCCCCCGGGGGCTTTGCTTTTTCATATTTTCGTTTCTACAGTACCTGCTTTATGAATCTCTATATCATGTTTGCCGCGGGGGTTGTTTCAATTGCTCACAGCTTCCATCTCAAATTTGAGACCATTTCATATGCATACAATAATGTTATTCCTGTCCTTTGCATCCATATTATAATTTTGTTTCAACCTCAAAAGTGTTTATTATTTTATCACAATTGAATTTCAATTATTTTCTTTAATTCGAGATTGAGAACGTCTATTAATCACGTGAGGACGGTGTTTTACTGCATTTTTTTTAGGATTTTGGAAGATAACGAAGTATTTTCACGAATTTTAAAGAATTTCAAGAAATTTCATGTGATTTTGAATATTTGAAGCGATATGAATAGATTTTATAAGATTTCAAACCATTCCCGGGATTTCAAAAGATTTAAAAGAATTTTCAATGAATGTTTAAGGAATTTAAAGATATTCAAAGAAGTTTCGATGATTTTACGGGGTTTCAAAGGCTTTTAAGAGATTTCATAAGATTTTTAATTACCTCCACGAAGTTTAGAGAATTTCGTCATATTTCAAAAGATCTAATAGAATTTCTAATAAGGATTTCCGAATATTATTAGCGATTTCGAGAAACTTGAATGGCTTTCAAAAGATTTTTAAATAGTTTAATGGATTTAGAGCGATTTGAAAAGATTCCCGCGGATTTTAGAGGATTTCAAAAGATACCGAAGTCTTTTCACAAATTTTGACGGATGTTTAGGAATTTAATGGGATTTCGAAGATTTTAAGGGATTTAATAAGATTTCAAGAGATTTCGAATGATTTACGAAATTTTGAAATATTTTACAAGATTTCAAAGAATTCTAAAGGATTTTCAGAGATTTAAAGAGATTCTGATGATTTCACGGGATTTCAAAGGATTCTAAGAGGTTTTAACAGCTTCTGAATTATACACACAAATTTTACAGGGTTTCTTAACATTTTAAAAGATTGAATAGAATTTTTAAAGTTTTTTGAATATGATGAAGAATTTTAAAGGATGTTGAGGAATTGTATTGGCTTTTAAAGGGTTTTAAGATAGTTTAATGGATTTCAAGCGATTCGGAAATATTTCTGCGGATTTTAAATGCTTCAATGAGTTTTAAAGGAATTTCAAAGATATCACGATGTCAAAGATATTCCAACATTGTAAATTACTATTCTCAAAAATGTATTTTAAATCATTTCAAACAATTAGAATTAGCTATGACCTACCCCAGCATGATTTCTACGTAAGAAATGACCCCCCCCCCCCCCCCCCCTATGTAAGGATTCGTAAGATTTACTGGATTTGCCTCTCAAATATTCAAATATTACGTAATTAATGGACGTTCCCTTTCGAAAATAGTCGTTTCATTCTACTTAAATGGAAAAAATTTGTCCTTAAAAAAGTCACAAACTAGTAGCCAGGTCTTGGATACGAAAAAAATGCATCGGATATTGATGTATTTTCGTAAATAATATGCGAGCTCTGAGAAAGAATTGACGGACTTGATGTGAAAATTCTAAAACGGCTTACCACTTTTTTCATTAATAATTAAGAAAATAGGATGAACGATTTGGAAAAAATTCTCAGAGAACTCACAAGCTGGCCCGACAATTCTAAAACAGGAGACAAGGATCGCCTTCAGCTTCTGGTGAAAAACTAGCGAGCCAGCTGTCTCCGAGTGCAAGAATCCTCCGAGTTTCGAATTTTTAAATTATATAAATTGAATCGCACGAATACAATTTTTCTTTTCATGTTCAAATCTGAAATTTTCAGAAAATGTTCGTAGAAAATTCGAACTGTTTGTCAAAAAGTTCAAAATTTTTCCATGCATTTCTCACAGACATAAGATTCAGTATTTCATTTTTTTTTGTATCTGAGACCTAGCTACAAGTTCGTGACTTTCTTACGGTCAAATTTTTTCCGTGTAGGGACCGCTTGAAGTCTGCTTTGGTATTTTTTTCTGCAATCGGTAAGTCGACTCAATGTAGCGAAGCAGCATGTTAAATGATTTCTGCCGAGGCCTGTTAGAGTTTAATCGACTTCTGACATTTTCTCAAGCACCGAATGGACGTGTTCTGAAAGTGGAAGAAGCGATGCAAGGAACTGAAGACTCAGAAGTACCGGAAAGTCTAGAAACAGACTAATCCATTATTCACCGGATGAGTTTACGACATCGAGCGCCACAGAAGCGAAGGTTCCTTATTCGCAAATTCAACTTCATGCCCTTCGGGAGCTTAAAGTCATTAAACGTTGCTTTGACGCAGTTTATGTTTGCTTTTCCTAGAAATTGCATTATTTCATGGCAAATGAAACTAATTGGCAAATAAGTACCAACTGCTTCTCTAATTATAACGACATTCAGTGCAAGATAGTAATCTGGAAAAAAATTATCTTATAATTCAGATTGAATGGGGCATTTGAAGTCTTTAAAGTCAGGCTTCACTGGAATGAGAAATGAAACTCTGAGAGAGAAATAATAAAACTTTTCGCGTGACTTGTCGCCACGATTTTCGGTATCGCTGGGCTTTCAAAGCGACAAATTGCCAAGAAGAGATTTAAAGAGTTTTATTTGGCGAGGATGTCGATAATTCCCTTTCTGCTTCGCTGGCGACACGATTTCACGAAAGCTCGCGAGGCTTGGAATCCACTTTGTCCTAGAAGCGTTCAAGAATTTGCCAAAAGTCAGATTAATTGTGGATTAAGGGTTCCAGGGAAAATTTTTTAAATAGATGGAAACGTGCTTTTTCCCTTGTTCAAAAACGTCCTTAATACTTTGGCTTTATGACGGTGACAGCTTTTCCAAGTCATAAAAATTAAAAAATTAAAACTTTCATACCTCAAAAAATGTTCCATATAAATATCGAATACTTAATTACAAAATCGAAACATTTAAAGCATTATAACTCTTTTAAATTTAAAGTATTTTCATTAAAATAAAATAATTCTCAATTCATCAAACAATTTAATCAGACTTTTTTTCTATCATAGGGTTCTTGTTTCTTGGATGGAAAATGTTAAAAGCTTCTTCCCTTTACATATCTTCAGGTTTAAAAAATGGACATGTTAATATTTGTTCATAAATATTAGGGTTAAGAGGCGGACTGGAAATGTATTACCAAGCGACTCGATAAATGTCTAGCAACCCGACCCTACAAGCTTATCTGCCCAATTTTTTTGAAAAAGTTGGAAAGATTTGAAAGAATTTATATTTCGTGGGATTTAAAGGATTGCAGACGATTTCAACAGCTTTCAAGAGAATCCGTAGAATTTCCAAGGATTCCAATTATTTTAAGGGCTGTTCAAATATTTTAATCGTTTTGAGGAATTTTAAAAGATCTTAAAGATTGTACGGCAGTTCAATGGATTGCAGAACAATTAAGTAAGGAATTTAAATTATTGCAAAGATCTTGAACGCTTTTCAGAGGTAAAAGCAAAATTTACGGAATTGCAAAGAATTTCATAACCATTTTTAAGGAATTTCAAGGGACTTCAGAGAATCTTAAAGATTTCAAAGGACTTTGATTTTTATATTCTTCCATAAGTTTTCTTCATATTCCGTTGAAAAAGATAAAAGTGAAGGTAAGTCAGAGAAGCCTTCATTGTAAAGTATCACTGAAACTCAAAAGGTAATGAAAGATAATAGAGAGAAGTAGGACCTTAATGAAAAGATGCAGTTATAGCTTGGTATTTTTAGAGTCGGACGTGACAAAAATATCAAGAGAAAAAATACAGGTATTGATCTCGAATTTCGCAAAGAGTCGGATGAGACATTAAATTCTCACGCCTTGCACGTTTCCGGTTATTAATCACAGTACCACAGACCATCAAGAAACGGAAGAAGCGAGAACTATTATTCACGAAAGCGACGTTGAGTAGTCTTTAGACGTCGACAGTTTTTGTAAAGAGATTGTTGGAGGACTTTCTGAAAGAAGAATAGAGAGTAATTCCTTCTTTAAGGTTTGAGTAATGTAATTAAAAACATTAAATTCCAACCCCATAAAGCGCCTTGAATTTATTATTAGACTCATTCTAAACTCGCAATCGATTGTCTGAAGTTTAAAAGAGAAAAGTCAGATGAAGACGCAGATGGAATAAGATAAAGAGGACCGAAAAAGAGGAAAAGAAAGAAAAGTTGAAGGACTTCTTGGATTCTTAGCCCCTAACAAGATTTGTCGAGCAGTTGTAATTCTAACGGTTGTCTGTTTCCTACTTCCAACTGGTCGGTTCTTGTAATCTAACACGTAATTCAAAGGAAAAGTGGTGGAGTTTGTTTCATGGATTACTATTGGTCTAAAATATCAAGGGTGTGGATGTTGGAGATAAACATCTTGTTGCACTATTTTTCCACGACTTTTCAGACGCGATACTTTCCTGCCAAGACCCCATGGGGAAGAGATGTCCCGTTTTTCTCAAATTTTTATGAGATTCTTTGAGAAGTTATTGCTATCCACATACATGATATTTTATCTAAAGCTATGACGTCCTACATCATGAAATTTTACTTCTGCTCAAGAGGTACATATTCCAGTTGTTTGGAATTAGAAAATTTGAAATAATAATTTGAAATTATTATATTGCTGATCAAATTACGTACTTGGAATGTGACGTTGTAAAAATTCACGAATCCACTGGTCTATACACCTCTCAGGTACTCTCAAATCCATTAGGAAAATGCACCAGCTCCACTCCAGACCCGGTTTAGCTACGTAGGTTGTGTGACCACCTTTTCAAACTTGTAATCGGATTGTTGTGGCGGTCTGGATATTTTTTGTTCTCAATGCTAAATCACTCTTCCTTTTGCAAAGTAACCAAGCTGCTGCGATTCAATCAGATTCAATCAAACGTCGAAGAATCTGACGCTCTTGTTGAAAATCTAATTATTTTTTTTCACATTGGGTAAATTCTCCTCCAGTGGAAATTAATCCACTAAATGTTAAAGGAATTAAATTCTTTCACGATCATGGTATAGAGCAGGCGAGGAAAAACCTGGAATACTCTGTTGATGTAAAAACTACTTATTTAAAAATTGCGCAGCAGTCGAAGGTGTTAAGTTCTTCCATTACGTTTTTCATCCTAGTATGCATTATCTTTTCCTTTTATCGAATCTTAAACGACAATGAGAGGAAAATCGGAGAATCTTAGAGAAAATAAATATAAAAGACAAAGTGCTAGACTGGCAGATCGACTTGCACACCATATGGTTTTCCTTTTATCTGCCCCAGACGGATCCAATAGGGATTACGGAAGCAATGATAGGATAGGGAACCGTACAGGAAAGGCTGGGATAGCATCTTCCACAGGATTTTCAAAGATCCTCTTTCCTCGATTCATAAATATCCCACGGCTATAATATCCTGCTGAAAGAACTCCTGCGGGATCACCGTGGATGGTATAGTCATCTCCATACATATATATTTATAATTCTACATATGCTAGTTGTCCAAACGAGTTTGCCCTTCGGCAATATGTTATTCTGTGTTATTCAAACAAGCCAAGGGAACATTGGCTTCCTTTTGCTTGTTTGTCAAACAAATACTAAATCTTGCATTTCTATCTCTGCTGCTACTCATATTTGTCACTTCTTTATATTCTCTCGTAGAAGAATAATTTTCTTCAAAAGACCCTACTTTTTTCATTTATTTTTTTTTCTACGGGAATAATTTTTAGGGTCTCGTAGCCCCGGGCAGACAACCTTATATGCTCGATCGAGTGTTCCTCAGTTATTTACAGCACGTAACGTCTAATTTTTTTTAGATATATTGGTCTGAAATTTTGTACAAATATTTATTAGTAAAAAATTCAAGGGAACATATTGATAGCATGATTCCTAGAAAAACTTGTACATGCTGAAGATAATAAACATTTACTAACTGTTTCCATAGGTTATTTTCAAATAAATTCTGCAAAAAATTCTATCGATAACTCATTTTATTATTGTGTTGTTACAGAAATTGATAAGCAATTGATTCACTTGCAGTAATGGTTGGAATCACCCTAAATTGAAAATTATGAAGTTTTCATTATAATTCTCCAAAAAATTGTTTTGTATTTATTCAAAAAATGTTTTCTAATTATAGAATAGCATCAGATTTATGTTCCAAAATCTTCAATCCTGTATTCCCGCAGATTCCACAGTAGAATCTTTTTCAAAAGACATTCCAAAGTGGCTTTTTTGCTACTCTTCTTATGTCAGAGAGCAGTTGGAAGCCCAAATCGGAACTTTTGTAAAGTGGTTGTGAATTAAATTTATTGTGAATTTAATTTTAATGTTATGCGTTATATTCATAAATAACAGAGAAGAATTAGATCCAGGAACAGCTCCAACGAATTGAAAAGTTACTGTGTCTGGCTATAACGGGTCGTTTCCACTGAAACTCGTGAAGCGAGTGGCAGGTCACAAAAAACAAAGCACCTGGATGTTAACTGATGAATGGAATCACAGGATTCTACATTTTAATTGCATTTACATTGTGAATTTTCACTAAATAATTTGGCATTAAATCACTAGTTGTAAGAAACAAATGATATGATTTTTAATAAACAAATTTTTTAATTCTAAAGTTTTTAATTAAAAAATTTTAAAAGATAAAGACAGAATTTTTATTTCATTATTTCAGTCGGACTTTTGTATGTCCCGGATAGAGTATTAAATTACGAAACATCATTGTGTGCTGCGTAGATAATATAATATTTTTCAATCAAATTCTGCTAGAATATAGACGCCTGATGGCCTCTTAATTAGAGCTGTAATTTAAATCTCTTTTTGTTGAGTCTCTCTCTTTTTTGTAGACTCGCATGATTTTAATTATCAAACAAAAAGATATTAACAGTCTCGATATTCTGTCTGAATTCTCAGATATTTATATTTTGTATTTATTTCGACGAAGGATGAAGTTTTGTTAACAGTTCCTTTAAGAAAGAATTTTTCAAAAAATAATTCACGAGCTTTCAAAGGAGAGATTTTTATTATTCTTTATCGTTCGTACATTCTTTACTCCTTGTAAGGAAATATTTTACCTTTTAATGGAGTGGGAAAAACTGAGGTAAAACTTACCTTTAAGAAATATTTGAGAAGCCTCCTGTTCGCCAACTTATCGTTAACGAGCTTCTTCAAAGAAAGCCTTCGAATTGCATGACTTAAACTTGCATCACCTACAGACTACAGAAAACTTCTTTTCAAATATCAACTCGCGATTATGAAACAATTGATTAAGTAAAGGAAAATTAAGGCAATTTTTTCTTAATATTCATGTAGGGTATATTATAGAAAATTAAATTAACGTTTCAAATAAATTGACCGATTCAGAAAGTAGATTACCCAAAAATAGATAATATTGTGTAATATGCCTTTCAATTTAATTTCACATTTAAAAATTACCCGATAATTACAAGTTAATGCTATATAATTGGACGACTAATTATATTTGCAAATATGGTGAGCAATTTTATAATTTTCTATGTACTTATTAATAGAGCACTAATTGAATTATCTTTTGATATTGAAATACATGATTTTCTGATCTATTTACTCACTACATTTTAACTTATGAAAATTTACTGAGTAGATTTATTTACTTATTTGACAGTAAATATAAGTATGTCTGGAAAATGTATACCGCAGCGTTCGACGCAGGGGTTTTTAATACCGGTCCTAAACTTTATCATAGCATTGCGAGAGGAAGATAAGTAACCGCATAAAAGTGCAATTAAGATATTGGTTATTATGGCAGTGAATCAGCTTTACCGTCCTGTCGACGTTTCTTGCGCTCTTGCACCCCCAACCTCATTTTTTTACTTATTTTTTTTTCTTACGACGCATTTTGCTTTTTTTAATATTTTCTGATATTCTCTGTTATCTTCTTTTATTACTATTGATTTATATAGGTACTCCAGAAGAAGGGAATGCTTTTAAGATATACCCAGAATTGTATTTTTCTAGAACGTATTAAATATTTTTTAAAGGAAGAAATATTTTATTTTAGAGGAAGTACTCTACAATTCGTGCAACAGTTGCTATCGTTAGAGGACATTCGTCTAGCTATTCCGGAAAAGCTTGTGCATATACAGGCCCATGAGAAATGTATTTGTTATGCATATATAGAGTATAAGAGACGTATGCTCATGCACTTTGGCGCGTTTTGCGATCGGAAACGAAATGCATTTCTATGCAAGAACCAGTCGATATCTTCCTTTTAAAGCAGAAATCCAATGTGTCTAACTTCCTTCTATATAGACTCCCTCATGGTACTATTGTGCCACAAGAGGTTATGAAGGTAGTCGCCTGACGCAGGTTCAAAACTACCTCTGAGACCGTTTCCGGTTTCCGAAGCACTTCCGTGATACACACGCGTCGCGATAGCAGAAAGACCACACGTCCTGAATAAATTCCTTTTTGTACTTTTTTCCATTCTAGCCAACCAGAGGCCAACTTCTCAACGTCTTAAATAGCGCGTTAAGAGAAATATCAGCTTTTATGACTTTTTCAAAAGCTAGCACGATAGGAACCTAGAGTGCGAACTTACATTTTAAAAGACGATTGCTATTGGTCGACTTTTTCAGACTGCAATTATCATTGATTGACTTTCCATTACCTTTACGTCTTGAGTTCTTCAACTAGATGTCCGCTAAATTATATTCATGGTTATAAATTATATTTATTATAATGAATCATATTTGGCGAACATGCAAGATTCTTTATTCCGCTGTCTGGATATTCTAACTTCACTTATCAGTTGATTTAGAAAATCTTGGTTGCATCACTCACTAAAAAGTTAAAGTTTCTCCTAGCAACTCACAGCGCATGCGCGGCTTCGACGCTTGCCCATGCTTGTAGACTTTTACCTGGGGAGGGCGAGCCAATCGCGCGAGACCTCCACTCAACTACTTCGATAAAAATATCCTCATTCGTAAACTTTAACATTGCTAGCGTGGACCAATACTGTGATGCCCCTATTCGTCTGCGTTGCGAATGGTACTCCGCGCCGCCGTCAAAGCGACGTACATGTCCGTGAGACGATGTGAGCAGTGCTCCAAATCAGACCTGCCCAATTCGGGGAAATTCCCTTAGGGAACACATGTTCCGCGATCCCCACTCTTTCGCCTAGAGAGCGGAGTGGTGGTAGACGCATGCGCGTGGTGGACGTGTACGTCACAGAGGAGAGATACACGTCTAACACGCGCAGGCG